>JAVXUP010003345.1:0-73853 GCA_033070095.1 Escallonia herrerae | reverse complement strand
CATCGACAACCATATTCGCCTTCCCTGGGTGGCACTGGATGTTGAGGTCATAGTCTTTCAGTAGTTCTAACCATCGCCTCTGTCTCAGGTTTAATTCCTTCTAGGAGAATATGTACTTTAAGCTTTTATAATCAATAAAAATCTCACAGGGTTCTCCATATAGGTAGTGTCTCCAGATCTTTAAAGCAAAAAAATCACTGCAGCCAACTCCAGGTCATCAGTTGGGTAATTCTTCTCATATGATTTTAATTGTCTAGAGGCGTATGCAACCACCTTCCCATTCTGCATTAGTAGACACCCTAGACCCTTATGGGAGGCATTGCTATAAATCGTGAAACCACCGGACCCACCAGGAAGTGTAAGTATAGGGGTTGTGACCATTCTCTTCTTCAATTCTTGGAAGCTATTCTCATAATCTTCGTTTCATTCAAACTTGACTCCTTTTTGGGTTTGATGAGTTAAAGGTGTTGTTATCCGTGAGAACCCTTCCACAAATTTTTCTACAATTTTTGGCTAACCCTAAGAAGCTCCGAACCTCTGTCACTTTAGTAGGTCTATCCCAATCGATGACAGTCTCTATCTTTTTGGGGTAGACTGATATCCCTTCTTCCGAAACCACATGTCCCAAGAATGCAACCCTATCCAACCAAAACTCGCACTTAATATATCAATATATCATCGATGAACACCACTATCTAGCAGCATCCCTGGCAAATCTTCAGGAACCACTTCGAATACAAGAAAACAGGGTTTTAGCGACGGGGTAATCCGTCGCTAAAAGCCAAAAATCTGTCGCTAAAATAATTAGCGACGGATTTACCGTCGCTAAATATCCCTCGTATAAAAGCCCGTCACTAATAGTTTAGCGACGGAATTTTTAAATCCGTCGCTAAATATGTCATTTTTACCGACGGATTTATTTTTAATTAGCGACGGATATCCGTCGCGAATTATATTTTTTAGCGACGGATTTATATTTTCGAGACGGAATATTCCGTCGCTAAAAAACTTATTTAGCGACGGAATATTCCGTCGCTAAATAACTGATTGTAGGAATACTTTAGCGACGGAATTAATCCGTCGCCAAAAGTCAATTTTTTTTTTGAATTTTTTTTTTATTTTTCAATTACCCAAACCTGTAATACAATTTTCAAATCTCAACAACAACGCGCAATAATCAATACAGAAAGAAATATATATAATCAATTATAAAAAATATTTATAATAAAAAAGGGAACCGGATATAGCCGGTTAGGAGAGGGGAGAAGAGTACAAGCCGGGCACGGGGGGGGGGAAGCTAGGAACGGGCACGGGAAGGGGCTCATCAGGGGTTCCCGAGTCCCGAATCTGGATCCTGCTGATCCGGGGCCGGGGCGGCCTGTCCAACAGTGCCCTGCTCCCTGATCATCCGGCACACCACTGTAGCAATGCGCTGGATCTCCTCGTCGTCCAACTGAGGCCGAGGAGCCGGTGTCTGTGGAGGGGCAGCAGGGGGTGAGGACTATCACGGCACGAGCAGTCGTGCTAGGCAGGCCGCGTATGCGGCCTTTCGGCCGATTCACGACCTCCGGCGTATCCAGCCATCGCTTCAACCCCCCAGTACTCGCAGCCGTACTAGTGGACGCTGATGGCTGTCCGGACTGCTGCTCGGACCCCCTTAGCTGTTCATACGAGGCCTGCAAAAATAGTGGTTTAACGATATGTTAGGGCATTAATTAACGAAACAGACATTGAGGATAGAAAGAAAAAACATTAACTTAAATAAATTGACTCACATCGATCCGCCGGGCAATATCTGAAATATAGTCGCCCGCCCGGTGCGTCTCGTCCTTGTCCTTCTTCCGCACGTGCGTCTGATTATACGTCAGAGCTACGACCTCATCGTCCTCCAGATCCGGGTGCTCGACCGCGTTCTTGTGTCGGACGATGTCGTGTGGCACCGACCCCCCCGTGTGCGTCGGATCTTTGTTCTGTCTGTTCTCAGTCCCGCTCTTACTCTTGGCGTCCCAACCTGGATCCGCAGCCCACCGATCTATCATCTCCCCCCATACACGGTGAGATATCCAATGTGGGGGATATCTCGCCATGTCCGTCATCGGGGCACCCGCGGGCAGCGCCTTCTTCGCCCGGTCCCGTGCATCGTGGAGCCATCGGCGGTAATTTTTGCCGATGTAGGCAAAGAAAGCCTGCTGCCCCAGTACCTGCTGCTGAGGCGTGTCAAACGTGAACCCCTCCTGTAAGGCATTCAATAACACAAATTAACAACATAAAACAAACTGTAATTTAACATTTACTAACGCTGAAAAAAATACTTCACCGTACCAGCCACTCCTCCCATAGGGCCTCCCTCGCAGCGGCATCCCAGTCCTTCCAGTACAGGCGTGGCTCGAAGAATCGGCCCTTCACAAGAACGCCGATCTTCGTCCTCGCCATATTCTCCAGGATCCTGCCAAAGAAGTAATTAAATTAATTAATACAGTTCAAATATAAATTAACACCCCAAAATTTTGTAATAAGGCATGAGGTGATATTTTTAGTACTTACAGGCCCTCCTGCGTGAGCGTAACTCTCTGTTTACGCTGGGGGTCGATGCGTACCCCGCGTGTCGGACCACGGCCTCGTCGAGATCCTACAAAACACAGACATTAATACAGTTCAAATATAAGGCTAGCGAAAATGTACGAAACACCGTTATCAACTATACCTGAGGTAGAACCCACGGAAGATGGAGAATGCACGCGCGTGTGGGATGAATCTGCGTCGGGCTGGGGCGACGGCTCGAGCTGGGGCTGGGGCAACGGCTGGGGCTGGGTCGACGGTGACGGTGACGGCTGGGGCTGGGCCCCCGATGGCTGTCCGCGATCACTCTGTGCCTCGTCATCAGTAGGCAATGACGAGGTGGGACTAACCGGGGAGGAAGCAGCTCGGCGTCCAGCCCGGCCACGAATAGCCCGTATCCTATCCATATCTGACTTCATATAGATTATATACAAAGACATTAACACGTGAAAAACAATAATTTAGGCATAAATCATCATCGGCATATATATATATATATATATATATATATATATATATATATATATATATATATATGAACGGATGTGCAAAAACACATCAATAAACACCAAGTTCTAAAATGTTACTACATTTTTCCCGTGATGTTACAACATTACAAGTCAATCATTTTCAGTTTGCGAATCATCTTCATCACTTTCCTCGTCGCCCTCTTCTTCGTGGGACTCGTCGTCCTCTTCATCTTCTAATTCATCCTCTTCATCAGTAGACTCGGTCACATCATCTCCAACACTTTCAACATCTTCCGCGTCATCATCTACGACTTCTTCTCCCACAAGAAGTGTTGTTGGAAGAGGAAGATCGTCCTCCTCGTTGTTGACCTCAACAGGAAACAAGACACGTGGTTGGTCGGCTTGAAAGGAGTCTAGCTCACTGTCATATGTCACGGGCAATTTCTTGGACTTGATAGTTGTATACCAATGAGATTTGGGATTGGCGACGTCCTCCGCGTAAAAGACTTGTACAGCTTGACTAGCAAACACAAAGGGCTCGTCTGATGCAAGTCTTGACTTGACATTGACATCTACAATCCCTTGAGAGCTAACACGGATTCCTCTACTGCATGTGACATCGAACCACGTACACTTGAACATTACCAGGCAGTTTTGGGAACCCAGATATGTTAGCTCAACAATCTCATCTAGCTCTCCGTAAAAATCCATGCAATTCTCGGCATAACAGTCGCCGTTGACCAAGACTCCACTGTTTTGGGTTTGTTTTGTTCGGTCATCATCTTTTACGTTAAACCTAAACCCGTTGATGATATAGCCTCCGTAACAGGATGTTTGTTTGTTAGGGCCTTCGGCTAGTAATTTCAAGCATGAGGCCACTGGTCTATCCATTGACTGAACCTATTGTAGATGACGGTAAAAATTAAGGATAAATCAGTATACTAATTGGCCACAGAACTGTATATAACACATAATATAATTTCGTTAAATAATCTTACACGGATTTTGAACCACTGTACAAATTGTGATTTCCGATGAGATTCAAGTCCAGCGGGATCAGTGATTAAAGATTCCGCATCGAACTCACTGCAAACCAATATGCATTTAACTCGCTTAACACACACTTTCAATTATGTACAACAATGTAAGTGAATTAAGACTTTAACTTACTCAACGAATGCCGAAACTTCATCGCAATTTAGAAGGGCATATATTGTTGCAGCACTGTACTCTTCATCTGTTAGCCATCGAGTATACGTTCGGCCGAACGGACTACCTGACTGCTTGAATATTGACAATTGCCCTTCCAAATTTGTGCTTGCTCCGGGATCATTTCGGCCTAGTTGATTTAACCTTGTACCAACATTAGGCCCGAAATATTGACTACAAAAGTTTACAAGTTCTTCCATTACGTAAGCCTCCGCAATTGAGCCTTCAACCCGAGCCTTATTACGGACTTTTTTCTTTAAATGGAACATGAACCTAGAAGTTTAGCGAATCGAGTTAGGTGGAATATCAATGATAACAGATGTCGCATTAAGTGTAAACGAACAACTGTAACAATTTAAGGATTACCTCTCGAAGGGATACATCCACCGATATTGCACGGGTCCACCCATCTTAGCTTCATATGCCAAGTGAACAGGCAGATGCTCCATTGAATCAAAGAACGAAGGTGGGAAGATTTTCTCCAGCTTGCAAATCGTCACCACAATGTTCTTCTCAAGCACTTCCATGTTACTCACCCGGATCGTAGAAGAGCATATATCTCGAAAGAAATGAGATAATTCAGTCAAAGTCTCGCAAACAACCCGTGGCAACAGTCCCCGGAAGGCAATAGGAATGAATCTCTCCATGAATACGTGGCAGTCGTGACTCTTCATCCCTTGGAACTTGCATTCCGATACATTGCAACAACGAGATATGTTGGACGCAAACCCATCCGGAAGCTTCAAATTCTTAACCCACTGACAGACCTTCTCCACTTGTTTCTTGTCTAGACAGTAAGGTGCTTTCGGAAGTATGGTCCTCCCACTGACTGTCCGAGGATGCAATTCACGGCGTACACCCAACTGTTGTAGATCCCTTCTCGCTTTAAGGTGATCTTTCGATTTGCCCTTGACATTCATCACTGTGTTGAACACATTATCAAAAACGTTCTTCTCAATATGCATCACATCCATGTTGTTTCGGATAACGAGCGTCCTCCAGTAGGCTAACTCCCAGAAGATACAAAATTTTCTCCAGTTGTGCTCTTTCCCGAACCCTGCAATCTTCTGATCCGGCACACCCTTACCGTGTGGTATGTCAGTATCAAGTGCCTCCAGGTGTGAGAGTACTTCTTCACCAGATGGGTAGTCCAGTGTGACAACCTCACGCTCGATTGTCCCGTCAAATTTATCCTTCTGCCTACGAAACTGATGGCCCGGTGGCAAAAGCTTACGGTGACATCCGAACCACGAGGCCTTTCCGCCGTGCTTTAACGTATGACCGGGGTTCACGCCCATACAAGCAGGGCATGCTAGCTTCCCATGTGTGCTCCAGCCACACGTCATTCCCAATGCGGGAAAATCATGTATAGTCCACATCAAAGCAGCCCTCATCTGAAAATTTTGTTTAAGGGATGCATCATATGTTTCGACTCCATGATTCCATAATTGTTTTAACTCATCAATCAACGGCCTTAAATACACATCTATGTCCTTACCGGGACTCTTCGGCCCCGGAATAAGCAACGACAAGAACATATACGGCTTCTTCATGCACATGCCTGGTGGAAGGTTGTAAGGGACAATAATAACAGGCCAACAGGAGTAAGGCGTGGTAGACTGACCGAAAGGGTTGAACCCATCGGTTGCCAGACCAAGTCTAACATTCTGAACTTCCTGAGCAAAGACTGGATGCCTGCGGTCAAACTCCTTCCACGCCTCTCCATCAGCTGGGTGTGTCAGCACATCGGCATCGTTGCTGCGAGTCTCACGGTGAGCCCTCATATGTTCAGCTGTACTGGAGGAGTAGTACATTCTCTGAAGCCGTGGTGTGACCGGGAAATATCGCAATATCTTCCATGCAATGTTTTTCTTCTTCCCTTTGTCCGGTTTGTACCTCGAATGATCACATACTGGACATAATGACAAATCCTTATTCTCTTTCCAGAATAATACACAATCGTTATTGCACGCATCTATCCGGTCATAGCTCAACCCAAGTTTCCTCATCATCTTCTTCGCGTCATAGTACGACGGCGGTAGCTTTTCACTTTCGGGCAGTATTTCTTTGATGAAGGTAACAAACTCGTTAAAACCTTTCTCACTCAGCCCGTGGTCTGATTTCAACTGTAATAACCTACTAACCGCAGACAGCCGTGTGTGTTTCGGAGCTCCATCCCACAGCGGCTCTTCCGCAGCTCTCAACAACTCATAAAACTGATGAGCCCCCTATCGGCGGTTGTGGACTGTCGTTACCCCAGTCAACATTAGCATGCCCAGCATCCATAATCATATCTCGGAAATCATATCGTGCCTCCTCCCTAACTTCAGTTTGACTAGCCAGGTTGGACGACAATACTATCGTTTCCCCGTGCTGCGTCCACCTTGTGTATCCACCCATAAAACCGTACCGACGAAGATGCCATTTTACTTCAATTCTTTTTCTCCAGTGCAACAACTCACATCTACCGCACGGACACCTTATCTTATCAAGGTCAACATGTGCAGGATGCGCATAAGCGAAGTCGAGAAATTCGTCAACGCGACACTCAAAATCTTCAGCATTCTTCCTTTTCATCCAACTTCGATCGACTGACATGACGACTGAATTATCGTACTGTATACCACCTTCAATAATGACCAGTGATTAGGCATTGCCGATGTAAATATCAATGCATGAATGTTACAACATGTCTACATATTTCCCCTCCACTCTTGAACAGGTAGTGGTCCTATCCCATTCAGAAAAGCACATGTTTATAAAACAGTGAATAACTCATGCTTAGTCCGATGTCTGTGGAAAATTCGGCAGCACCTCCCCACATTTCTCCAAGTACACCACATCGATTAGGTGTTCTAACATTCATCTAACCTTGCTCAGGAAGGTTTGACGGATGTTAGAACACCAGATCTGTATGCACCCGGAGAAACACACGAGAACGTGTACCAAATATCCACGACATAGAACATAAAGCATGAGTCAAAACACTATTTTATAAACAATTAGCTTTTCCAAACTGTCCAAACTGGACATCCAAAGGCTCATTACAAGGCATTACTTTGTAATGAGTACCTTTGAACGGGAACTAAGGGTTTCTATGCATGCATGTGTTCAGAAATTGATAAGATATGCAAGAATCTTTCCGAAATATCAAAACTACAGAATGATCGTTGCATATGTTACCAATTCCACATTAAATAGAACTCGTTGGCAACGAGTTGAACCATCTCGTTGCCAATGGACTTCTCAAAACAACAATTAATATAAAGAAGGCAGGGTTTGTAAACAACGAGTAATTGAACCATCTCTGGGCAACATGGAGTAATTATGGGATGTACAAGGGCTAATTAGGGCTAACTGGGTTATTAGGGTTAATTACGATTATTAATTATAGCTGATTAGGGTTGATTAGGACTAATTAGGGTTATTTAGTCCTAATTAGGGTTTAATTGTGCCGAGTAGTGATGATTAGTCCTAATTAGGGCTAATTGGGCTTAATTGGGTTATGTTAGGGCTAATTAATGTTAATGAGGGATAGTTTCGGATAATTATAGCTGACTAGGGTTGATTAGGACTAATTAGAGTTATGTAGTCCTAATTAGGGTTTAATTGTGCCGAGTAGTGCTGATTAGTCCTAATTAGGGCTAATTAGGCTTAATTGGGTTATGTTAGGGCTAATTAATGTTAATGAGGGCTAGTTTCGGATAATTATAGCTAATTAGGGTTGATTAGGACTAATTAGGGTTATTTAGTCCTAATTAGGGTTTTGATGGTGCCGAGTAGTGTTGATTAGTCCTAACTAGCGCTAATTAGGCGTAATTGGGTTATGTTAGTGCAAATTATGACTAATTAGGCTAACTACAATCAATATGCGCATAATTGGGTTCATTTGGGCTAATTTGGGGTAATTACAGCTAATTTGAATTTCATCAGGTTCTTAGGGTTAATTAAAACTAATTAGGCTCGTTAGAGCTAATTAGGGTTAATTGATTTACTAAAATATTGTTAATCAGGACTAATTAGGGCTAATTATAGCCAGCGCTGGAGCCACGATTAGATTCCAGGGGGTGCATGCTAAAAATGTCGCATTAACCTAACTAACCTAAATTTAATGCACATTCAACAACCTCAATTCCGACACCTCATATAGGGTGTCGATATGGTGTCCGATACGTGTCTGACACCTCCGGACACGTGTCCGACACATACCGACGCGTGTCCGACGCCTCTAGACATGTGTCCGACGGCGTCGGACACGTGTCCGACGCCCACCGACACGCACCTCCAGACACATCGGCATACGTTAATTTGTTTTTTAAATGCTGGACACCGTCGATCAAACGTGGTGTCCGTGTCTGCGCTAACTAACATGTATCTCAATCCAATTGGGTCTCATCCTCCGTCAACAACCTCAATTCCGACACCTCATATAGGGTGTCAATATGGTGTCCGATACGTGTCTGACACCTCCGGACACGTGTCCGACACATACTGACACGTGTCCGACGCCTTTGGACACGTGTCCGACGCCCACCGACACGCACCTCCAGACACATCGGCATACGTTAATTTGTTTTTTAAATGTCGGACACCGTCGATCAGACGTGGTGTCCGTGTCTGCGCTAACTAACAGGTATCTCAATCCAATTGGGTCCCATCCTCCGTCAACAATCTCAATTCTCAATTCTCAAATGCTCAATGCAATAAAAATTAACAAAAATCACACATTCAATCCAATTGGGTCCCATCCTCCATCAATAATCTCAATATCTCAAATGGTCAATGCACAATTAATAATCTAAAATCATCTTTAACTTTTCACAGCAATTTACATGTATAAGAGGAAGACAGAAGGTATAGCGTAGAGCAAATAGAGAGGAAGACAAGAACTTTACCTCACGAGAAATACTGCCGGAGGTGAGAAACCGTCGTCTCCGGTGGTCCCGGTGGTCGACGCTGCTCTCTCTCTCTCTCTCAGTCTCTCTCCTCTTCACAGATCTGCCGGAGGTGAGGGCCCGTGGTCGCCGGAGTTGCAGGTGGTCGCCGTTGTCGAGGGAGGTCACCGCCGGGGTCTAGGGAAGTCACCGCCGGTGTCGAGGGAGGTCGCCGCCGGGATAGAGGGAAGTTGGGTTTTGGGATTTTCGAAGAGAGAAGCAGTGACAGTTCAAACCAGATCTGTGAATTAAATAGACTTTTAGCGATGGATTTATTCCGTCGCTAAACGTCCGTCGGTGAAGACCTATTTGTACCGACGGAGTTTTTTGCGACGGAATAAATCCGTCGCTTAAATAATATTTCACGGCGGAGTGTTACTGACGGAGGTTTTCGTCGGTAAAACGCCTTTTCACCGACGGAGTTTTTTGCGACGGAATAAATCCGTCGCTTAAATAATATTTTACGACGGAGTTTTACTGACGGAGGTTTCCGTCGGTAAAACTCATTTTAGCGACGAAATCTATGCCGTCGCAAAAGACGTCTTTTCTTGTAGTGTTCAGGAAACTCCTTTACCACCGAAATATCCTCTAGCTTCAACTCCTTCTACTGGGAGTCTATTACACAAGACAAGTACCCATGACAACCCTTTCTAAGGAGTCGGGTTGTGTGTAAGGCAGAAACTATAGGTGGAGGGGTGTGATAGAAAAATAAGTGATCTTGACTAGGGATGTTATAAGTCACTCTCTTATGGAAGAAATATATCGAAGCATGATATGCTGCCAACCAAACCATCCTCAATATAACATCAAACTGCAACACATCTAAACAAATTAGGTCCGCTGCTAGTTTTCTACCTTTAATTTTTACTAGGCAGTTCTTGACCACTTGGTCCACAACAACCGAGTCCCCCATTGGGGTAGCAATGCATAGCGGCACTTCTAAGAGTTCTAGGCCATTGTCGAAACGTTAAATAAAAGCACTCCATGCAAAGGAATGAGTAGGATAGAAATCAAACAATACTTTTGCAAACATGGAAGAAATAGGGAGTATACCAGTAACCACCGAGTCTGAAGCCTGTGCATCCTGCCAAGTCAAAGCAAAAACTCTCGCCGTTCTCGTGGGCTTCACTGCGTCATTCTTCACTTGATCCTGAGGTCCCTCCCTAGGACAACTCCTAGCTAGATGGCCCTCCTGACCATATTCAAAACATCTCTTTGTCCCTCACCAACATGGATGTCCTGGATGGAATCATTGGCATCTGTAATATTTTTGTGTTCATGTTTGTCCACCTCTCTCGGCTATTAGATTCCTTTGAACATTCAATCTTGGGTTATTTCTTTGCTGAGGTGGCTTTACTTCTGGACCTCAGTCTCTGTTCATTCCACCATTGAGGTTGCACTCCTTTATTTACTTCTTGAGGTTTTGGGCGCTTGGAGATATCACCGAACATGTTGTTCCCATGAGGTCCGTTCCTCTTCTTTTGTTGGCCCCACATCCTATACAGGTCTTCACTGTCATTTTTTGTGATTAGGACTCTGTCCACCACCTCTGCATAAGTCCCCAACCTCAGACCAGATGCTGAGCCTCAGTCCATTCTCGAATTTTCTTGCTCGCTTGGCTTCGGTGTCGACCATATGCGTAGCATGTCGAGACAGCTGAGTGAACATGGCCTCGTATTCTTTGACCGAATGGTTCCCTGGACTAGCTGTATGAATTCCATCGCTAGTTATTCCTTAACGGTCTGGTGCAAATATTTCTCAAGAAATAATTCCTTGAAGCGTTCATATTCCATATTCGCCACGTCATCAGCCTTCACCGTTTTTCAGCCTTCACTCGTTGATTGGCCTCGTCTTTAAGCATGAACACCGCCTAGATTACCTTATGTCTCTCGGTACAACCCAGAACCTCAAAGATGTCCTCCAAGTCTGATAGAAAGGACTCAGCCTTGAAAGGGTCATAGTGCTAGAGAAGGATGGCGGGTTCATTCTTTTTCTCAATTGACGAGCCCCTCACTGCAGTTACATGACACTCCACCACCCTAGCGAGGTTCTCCACCACCCTAAACACGTCTTCACATTGAGCTCTATTTCTTCGTGCCATTGTTTTTCAATCTATAAGGAAATTCTCGTAAGAACTCTTGATTTCTAATCATAATAATAATTTATTTATTTATATTATATATATATATATATATATATATATATATATATATATATATTGTGCATATTCAATTTCGTCATAATTTGTTCTACATCGTTCCCTTCCCTTACCCAAGCAATGTGTAAGTGATTCAATAATTTATGTTCATTCTAGGGCTTCTATAATGAACGATTCAAATATAATAGAATCAATAGTATAGCTAAATCAACGGTGCAACTTTATTTCCAAAGGTTTCAAAGATACTTTCCTAAAATAGTGAGTCCAACGGAAAGAGACACTATCTGCTTATTCTCCTAATCTAACTACTATTCCTCTCTCTTCCCCCATCCTAATCATCTGCTAGTTGAATGTAGGTTTTCCACTCCTGTACTTCGGCTCGAGAGAAAGTTACCGAGTCTTCATCTCCCAATCGAGTTTGTAGCTCTATGACTTTCTTCCCAAAAATAGTAGTTATAGTCTTTCTGTCATTGCTCCTAACTGAAGTCGTAGCTAATCCTCTTACTCTCCAATTGGGTCTCTAGTACCCTAATTTCTTCCTTTAACCACTTTACCTCGTTGTCCAGTGGAATCATCCTCTTTCTAGAATCTACCACCTCCTCTATGGGGTGCTTTTCCAGTTTCTTGTTTCCATTGTAGGATGCCTAGTTGGAATCTTCGGATCCTTCAAAAGGCATCTGACTAACCTCGATCGATAGCTATCTTAGCTCCGATCTGCCATAATCCTATTACAACAAAAATATCATAGATATCTTCCATTAATACAGTACCTCTTCGGTTAAAATCCAAAGCTTACTCGATTACCGAAATTCACAAGGAAGCATATCAACAATCCCAAAAATATTTTTTTCCTTCCTACCCTACCCAACTCAGTCGCTTAGATACTAGTCTACAGAATCATATACCTAGGCTCTAATACCATTCTTATCACGACCTGAGCCCATGGGTACACCCATGAGCTAGGCACGCGACCGGCCGCAAGCCCATTCAGACATCCACCTAGGGCTCTGCCAGGCCTTACTACAACATGTACCCAAGATTAATCCAACTTACTAATTTCCCAATTAGTTTTATTTACTATTAAAGGTCTTACTTACTTTCATCAATAATCCAATCGAATACCCTCAATTACATGTCCTTGACAATAACGAAGAAATTCGAGGATACCTAAGCTCTCTACAATAGTTCAACAATAATAATAACTATAAAACTAAAATTCTCAAAAGGATAAACACTTCATTGATCTAATGGTTCTCTTCGGGCATTTTTCCTTCGTGTTGCTCAAAAAGATCTGCCTCGCCTAGGTCATCACCTAAAAAATAAGAAATGAGCAAAAGCCCAGCAAGTACACAAACCATGTTCCTAAAATAGGCTTGAGGATTTCAAAACATGTCATGGATTTCTCTTTTTAAAATCAGGAAGTCAATGTCACCACAACAAAACATTCTTCATTATATATACATATATATATGCACTTGCAGAAGAGGTTCTCAAATTAGAGTATAATCATCAAGAAGTTCATTTGCATCTACGACATACATTTCATACTTAAGTGTGCTGCAGTCAGTGTACAAGCCTCCTAACTAGGGCCTGAAATCCCTCCTACACCCGGAATAATAATTTTGTGGACGCAATGGTGAATCACAAGCAACAGTATTGTGCATCAACGTACAAGCCCCATTGACAAGGGCTCGAAATCCAATATTTCCACGATGGATATGGGGCACAACAACCAAGTCAAGTTTACCATCTCATTCAACATGTACCGAATTTAAATCATCTATTCACAGAATAGATCATGGCCTTTCTAACTCAAAATTTCATCAAATGATTTAACATGAAAACATAAGCAGTACAAGAATGTCAAAAAACTTTGATTTGATTAAATCATGTATACATTTATCTATTTTGCAAATAGAGTATATGGGGATCATGGCAAGAGTACTTACCTCACTCAACAACTGGTTCTTGTATTTGTTCGGAAGCCGGTCCTAGCTCTAGTCTATCGAACCCCAAACACCCCTAGACTAGTGTAAAATTACTAAAATGCCCCTAGACTAGTGTAAAATTATCAAATTACCCCTGTGCCCTCTATAACGCATTAAGATACCCTAAAATTCACAAAACAAATCCTAATAAAATGCTTTTATAGCTTAAAACAACATAACAAGTAAAAGTATAAATTTTAAAAAAAATTTAATGAAAATAATTTCTTTAAATACATTAAAATCCCATGAATAGCCATAATTGTTTCTAGCTGAAACTAAAGTCTCATAAATTTTGTAACAGCTTATGTACAAAAATTATAAAAATTAAAATCAGAATTTAAAAGACATCAAAACTATTTTAAAATTTTTCATTTTGCTAAATCCAATACAATATGAGAATGATAGTAAATCAGTACTAAAAATTACCAAACTTATCTGGAGCTTATTTATACCATGAAAAAGCTACTCTTATTTTTTTCAAAACTTTTTCATGAATTTTAAGGGCTCCAATGAATTTATAACTCTGAATTTGCCAAAAATATTAAAAATACGTACGATTTCATAAAATTGTGAAAATTTGCCACAAAATATAATATAACCTAACGCATTATACTATTAAATTTTACATGCTAATGATAACCGTGCGCTAGCCAATACACGTACCAAACTTAACGTTAACCCACCTGCAAAACCCCATAGAAACCCACTTCTTCTACTCCCCTTGTTCTCTGAACTCAAGACCCCTTGTTCTCTGCACCAACAGACCCTTCAACACCCACACCTACACACAAAAACATACTGTAACACCCATTATTATGCTCATGAGCACACAACCCACACCATATCTTCTTCTTCTCTTCTCTCTGCTACCCACCCTTAATATACTTAATGCTCCCACCGAATAAACACACATATTACAAGCAAGAAGCGCGCGCGCGGACACACACACACACATGCATACAAGCACACACACCAACACACAATAAACTCACTCACACACTCACTGCATAAAACCTTAACACCCTCACATCTCCATCAAAAACTCCCAAAAATCCATCAAAGCTACTGCCTCATGATAGTAGCTTCAGTTTCTTACCCAACACGTGCATTCATGCACTCATGGACACACAATTTCACAATCACAGTTGTCTCTTCCATTTTCTTTACACAAACATCACACATATACATACAAAATCTCCACAAACTCACACACATACATCCTATCTCATAGCCACAAGCACTCATACACGTTCACACAACAAATGCATACTTTGGACACATACACACCCCCAAACCCCCACCCATCTCCACCTTTTCTCCTCATGGCAGCCATGGCTGCCACACACCCAAACCTTCACGGCCCAGCCTTCTTTTCACCCCAAGCACCCTCACGGTAATAGCCAGCACCATACACCCTTTCATGGCAACGTACTACACACCAAACTCATACACATGCTACCCACGATAGCTTCTCCTTGACACCTGCAACCATCAACCTTTCATCGCACACCACCCATGCACGACAGTACAGCCATGGCAGACCCACATCACTTATGTACACGCCTTTACTCGGTTGCAACCCACACCCACAACACCCAACACACACTGTTATGACAATACACACCCGTACACAACCATTTCAACCTATACACCCAACACACATCACACACTGCTGTAAACCACATACAACGCCCCAAAAATAATTTGATTTGGAGAGAAGGTAGAGATCTTAATGAAAAAGTTTTGCCAAAAAACCCTTTTTTCTCTCCCTCTCTCTGCCTCTGCCGTTTCTAGAAGATATGGGAAAAATTAGGGTCGGCTAACCCATATAGTTACATATATAAACAAACCTACGTTAAAAAATTAACAAACCCCCCCCCCCCTCAAATTTTGATAGTTCTACGAGGTCTACCCGAAAATTTTTATTATTACAAAAAGGCCCAAAGTAACTATTTTCGATAATTTTATTCTTTAAGAAAAATTCTAACGAGTGTTACAAAATGTCGTAATCTAATCATTGCTAAAAGTTATTGGAACAATATCGATGCTAATTAAAAGTTTGTTGCTAAAAATTTAAATTTAGCCCGAAAAAGAATAATAAAAAAATGTTTCAGGGTGTTACAGTTTATCTTGTTGACTAAATAACTTTGGGCTTGGGGGGCTATTCAAAATTTTCACAAAAGTTCAAGATTTCTAGCTTTTGGTAGAGCATGGTTAAGGTTCCTATCTAGTTGGATAAGTGTCCCACAAGGGCTTATTTGTCTATTTGTCATAATATTAGTTGTAGTCTAAAACCAAATAAGTTGATGATGTGGTGTTAGACAATTGTGCACTTTATGCCAAAAGTATGGCTCTCTCTCTCTCTCTCTCTCTCTCTCCACATCAAGAAAAGAGGGGTTCATTGTCAATCTCCAATATTGTTGCTTCACCAAAAGAAAATTGTGTAGCACACGAAAGTATTTGGCCCCAGTTTAAGAGAGAGCAAGTGGTGAAAGATTTCATAAATAAAGTTTCTTATGGCCATAGAGACCAACTTACTATGGTTTAAAGAAAAACCCTCTTAGAGGGTGTTTGAGATTGATTCTAGGATGGTCAAACACGATTAAATTCAGATAAAATCAGGTTTAAAGTGTTTGGGAAAAAATAATAAACTGATCAAATCTACTCCAATGTACTCAAAACTGATTAAATTCAGAATCCTTATTTTCTTGGATACCGATTTAATCAACTTTGGAGAATCAGGTTTGATCAAAGGAATTAGCAAAATATCCTCACATATACACAGGCATTTAATGCTCCCTTTAGAATTAAATATACAGTAATTTTGCCACACTAAACCTATTTTAATCTCTTTTTATCCAAACACTTTCAACAACTTTTAATCAATATGATTAGAATAGATTAAAGCTGATTTAGAAATTAATTCAGTTTTAATCAAGATTTACTTTTGAGAATCAATCTCAAACAACCTCTTACACTTAAAAGAATACCCATTGAGCTATACGAGCCTATGGACCCACATAGATCACCTGATGGCGAAAAGTAATCCACAACACAGACCCCCCTTTAAGGAAAAATCAATCATTCAAGCTAGACCATGCCAAAACTGCACCCTCTCTCCACTCCCACAAAGATAAAAATTTAATTGGAGAAAACCACCCAAACCATAAGACAATAGTATATGCCACTCAAAACACACTAAAGGTATCTCAACATCTTTGCCTATGCCTACAAAATATTGTGCAATCATGTACAATAAAAATGAGATGCATCGACCGATACCTCGACTCCATCCCTCTGCGGAAAACCCTCCAGGTAGTTGTGCTCCCCAATAGCCTTCTTTGTAGACCCAAAGAGTACCTCAATGACCAATATAATGAGGCAAGAAAAAGTGGTTGCTGGCCTAAGCCTCCTTGAATTAGCAAAGGAACCTTGAAATATATTTTAAAAGGGTAGGGAAGCATAGACATCTAGAAAAGGTCTAAAGATTGGAGTGGCTTAAAAGTAAATAAATTTTGTTTAGTCGTATCTTCCATCTCATAGGTCGATTAAGTTAAGCTTCTTAAATTTTGTAGTGTTTAAACTTTGACATAGAAATAATTACCCTTTATGCAGATTTCTCAACTGTAAATTAAGACCATAATCTTTACAATGATGTGTATATGTAATATCTAAAGTATCGTATCCTAGCCTATATAAGATATATGTAATAGCTAAAGAATGCAATATACTACATGTTGTGGTGTCGTGTCATATCCATGCTGGTGTCGTTGCTTCTCAACTCAAATGCAAGACTTTGACCAATAATTCAAAACAACCGAATGCCTTGAGCAAGAATTTCCTTTCAACTGCTTACATATGACAAGTTCAATACCTGGTATAGATAGTTTACCAGATATTCTTTTTCAAATTTTCATCATTTTCAATGTCTGTAGCCAAAACGTTAAAAAGTAGATCATGCGTCTTTTCTCTGGTCCATGAGGGAGAGATTCTGAGAGGGCTGCCAGCTTTCGATTGGTCCCCTTTTAAATCTTAAATAAACAGATCCAACCTAAGAGTGAAGAAATTATTTAGGCAATGACAGACAAAAGAGGTGCGCCACCCTCCGAGCAAATAGTTTGAATTTCACCTTTTTCCTGAGCCCAACCTTTTAGTTCAGAAACTTTCAACCTTCACTCTCTGAATCGAACCAACAACCTTCATCCTTTCGAACTTTCGAAAAAAATTATTATTGTGAGGGGGAGGAAGGCGGTTTGAGAGGCGCTGACCACTTGGGCTATCACCTTGATTGCATAAGATTCCACCATATTCAGGATAACTTTGGATGGCTTGAATAATCTACCTTTACAAAACCTAGAACTTGCAAAGGAGCTTGACAAACTCCTTTTACACCCTCCTATAACTTTTCCATATTCAAAGACATGGGGATCTCAGAGTCCTTGGCATGACATCTCCATTTAACCAAGTGCAAACTTCCATTCCATGGGTAGATCAAGAAAGGTCATGTGACAAATTAAATTAACCTAGCATGACCTATGTAGATTGGTAACTTCCGTCACAACCTTTTCATTTGCAAAACAAGGATAATGGGTGCAATTGGAGCATTGCAAACTCCATTTTCAATGTCATATAACTTCACTTCTAAAAAATAACTTACCACCCTGGAACTATAGAAAATGAAGTGGATGCATTGCAGGGTATCTAGCCTATCTATAACACAAATTTTCACATAAATGTTTCCTCGAGCTTCCTGTGATGCATCCAAACAAGAAAACCCAGCCCTATGAGCTCCACAAACTTTTTAGGCATATGACTCATCTTAGTTCCCGTAAGCATACCAGAGTAGGATTTCCAAATGTATCATAGGAAGCTTGTTAAAGTATACACGTACAAAGTAGGGTGCCAGCTAGATTTTAATCATCATGATCCAAGTGTTCACGAGGCATAAACATTCAAAACAAGGTCAAGATTGGCACATAAGTTTGTGTGAACATTCCCCATAGTTCAGTTTGGAACTGATTGTGCTCGCTAGACTTGCTAGACGTTTCCACCATAACCTTTACCGTATTTCCAATGGTTTAAGTTGTGAGATGTTTGGATAGCTAGGAAATTTCTCAATTAATTTAAGTCCTACAAAAGTCAAATGGGGGAAGAGACAAACGTGTAAACCTGTGAGAACAACAGTTAAAATAGCCTCTACGAACCCATAAACGTCGGATGGATTAGGACAATGGTCTCTTGATGCAAGAAACTTCAAAGCCTTCTCATTTGAGTCCAGGAATAACACAGTAGCCTTCCTGTTTCTAGAGTAACTGAGGACCCTTTAAGGACTATTTTACATAATGAGGATCTTCCACTGCTTTCTCTTTCAACACTCTAGGCTTCCAGAAGAAACCTGCTTCTTATTCGAAACCAATGCAGCAACTAATTGCGAGATAGCAATTACTATGAAGCAGATTTAGAGTAGTGACCATAACATGAGGTACATGCATAATCCCATTAATGGCACATAATGTGTGCTCAAGAAAACAATAGCTAATAATTGACATCTATTGGTAATAGTATGCAGAAAATGTGAACTATATATGACCATTCTTTTACTACTTAACGCTCCTTGCCAGACTGACTAGTCATAATCAACACATTAATTTCTTTTGTGAATACTTATCAACGTATGTGGAGAACTAAGTTTCTCTTTTACACACCTCGGCAGTCCACAATAACCACATGCACAACCATATTTAATGCAATCTCTTTAAGAAATATGTGAATTTATGGTTGTAGAATAGAATTACCAAATCCCCTTGCATGCTTTTCAACAACAAAATATTGGACCAGCCACTAGAAATAGCCAATATACTTTTGAACAGAGTTGACGCGTTATTTTCCAAATAGTAATCTCATTTTCCTGCATTGTTTTGTCTCCCATTTAAAGGAAGTCTCTCCCCCGATAATAGTACAAGCATTTTTGCCAAGTATTACAACCTCGCTTTAGTACAAGAGTTCCAAAGTCGATGAAGGGAAATGAAATGGAGTTCAGCCACCACTAACAACCTGATTCTACCACTTCAATTAGCAAAATCTCTCATATGAGGACAACAAGACTACCGTTACGATGACTATCCGACGAGCATATGGCATGTCGGCAAGCACGTGGCATGTGATTGACACCATCCACCTATTAATTGTTATTCCTAATATAAAAGAGTTCAAAACAAACTACAGGACTACACGTTATGCCTGCCTTGGAGGCATTTAGTATGTGTCGCGATTCTTGGATCCAGAAAGGAGTACACTGAATGGAATTGTTTCTTAGATGTATTACCACATCCCCAAGGGTTGGGCCCACTTTCTACATGTGACTGGAACCTTTATGCTCAAAATCCCGATTCGAGCAGTCATTTATTTGGTACCTCCCAACGGACTTGCATGTAATTTATTGCACATTTGGTGGAAAAAATTGATTCATGTCGTTATCCAAAACACTTCTAGAAAAAAGGCTTAGTTGAGTTGCTTGTAGCGGAAGCAAAACGTAGTTCAAGAATCATTTTCCAACTTGTTTGCCTAGTTAGCAGAACTTCAACACTGACCATTTCTTGAAGTTACTATATAAATGATTGGCTTTAATCCAAAAACAATTTGTTTTATCACTCAAAGTAGGTTAATTACAAAATGCTTGAAAATATGTTTTTTCTGCCCAAGATAATTAAACTAAAAGCCTACATAATGATGAACATCTAAAGATTGAAATGAACTAAAGTTGCACTATTTTAGTAGTCAAACTATTCTGGTTGATTAGCCAATCTAAGGAAACAACAATGCGTAATGTTTACAATTGTCAAAACTCTATCCAGGAATTCGAGAAAAGTCAATTCATGCATAAATTATGAAATTGGAAGGGGAAAGAATGTAAGAAATGATAGAGTCGACTCACCTCAAACAACTAAAAGAGTCATAATTTTAGATCAGGAGTGAGAACCATGTGAGGATCCCGATTTATCCCGAAATGAATTCCGTGAAATATACTTGCATTGACATGAACGACCTAAAATCTCACGAATACATTCCAAAGCTAACCCTCTCTGTTTCACTTTTCTAGTTTTCGAATCAAGAGAGGCAGAAGGGATGGTAACTTGGGAGTGTATACGCCCTTGTAGGATACTCTAATTTGGTACTATAAATGAGATTGCTTGATAGTTATATGTCAACACATGCAAAACCATAAAAGGGGGTATGTAAATAGCAAAAAGAGGTGCACAATTGCCCTCTCTAGACTTGCCATTATTAATGGTGACATTTGTCAGTACGGTTGTAGAACATACTATATGGTCTATACCAATAGTCGTGATAATGTAGGATCCATAAATACATTGTAAAATATGTATCTGCTTCTTTTAGCTCCTTTTTCTTGTTACGATTTGCTTTAAAACCTTAATGCTTGATTGACCTTATTTCTGGATATAATGATACCGACCGTTTCATTAATTGGCCATCTATGTTATTCTTTATCTCGACTTTATATATGTTCTATGATTTATGAGTATAAAGATACTCATAAATAAGTACCACAGCCTACTAGTTGATTTTTCTAAATCCATCTAAGGTCGTGAACAAATCACGACCTTAGATGGATTTAAAGAAATCAACTAGTAGGTTGTAGTACTTAATGAGATGGTGTATCATGATCATGGAAATGAAGACTTCAAGTGCTAGTGCATTAGCATGATGCATTGAACGAGAGCAATGTGAATAATGTTTAATTGTTTATTGTCTGATATTATATTTTTCATGATAATACTAGTATGTAAAAATCTGTAAATCTGAAATAGTGTTGATCTTGGATTCATAATATACAGTGCTTTGATATTCCAATGAGTGCGATTGTTTTATAATGGTCAATACATCGGCTATTGAGTAATGCATATTATGGTTGTTGAGAAAACTATATATTGTCATGAAGTTCTACATTATCTTTTGAGAATATGATATTCCCTTAAGTTGTAAAATCATTTACTTTGTAAAATTAATAGATGATCAAGGTTATCAATTAGGCACTTAAGGATTAGATTACAATTGGTTCTAAATAAGGTTATAATATTGCCTTATGATTTTAGAATGTTATTGTAGCTAGAAAAGCAAACCGTTTGGGATCCCCCTCCTAGTCTTAATTGTTGCCATATTAAGACAACGAATGTCACGACCCAAACCCACGGGCAGGCCCATGAGTTAGACACGTGACCGGCCGCAGACCCAATAAACTCCAATTTAGGGCTCTGCCAGGCCTTGCTCGCTAAAACATGTACACAATTCTAAAATCATACATTAACTAACACCATAACATGAATTTCTAAAGATGCCTTTACAACTCTTTCCCAAATCATCTCTACTGAAATCCTCCATAGAGATCGATATCATTTATTTTAAAGAAACCTCCTAAAATTAAGCTATGAACAATTCAAATAAATAACTGGCAGTTCTACAATTTCTCAAAGGCTTAAACAACTTCCTAATGAGCATCTCATGCGGCTTCATTCTCATTTCCCTCGTAATACTCATGTTCATCTAGTTGATCGCCTGAAAATATTTATAAAAAGGGGTGAGCTTGGGGCCCAGTAAGTACACAAACCATATCCCTAAAATAGATTTTGGGATTCATAAAAACATGAAACATGCCATGGTTTTCTTCAATTTAAAACTGGTAAACATTTCACAAGAGATACTATGCATATATATACTTTTGAAAGCAATTCATCCAAGATTCTCAGAAACGAAGTATGACATCAAGTAGGCTCATCAACAACTATCACAGTTCATCATAACATAGGCATGTTGCGGTCAGCGTACGTTCCCCCCTGACTAGGGCCCACAATCCCTACTCTACCTGGGATGAACATTATTTGGTCAGGGTATGCGCCCCCCGACTAGGGCCCACAATCCCTCCTTCGTCCGGGATACATATTGGTGTGGACGCAAGGGCACACCACGAGCAACAGTACTGTGCGTCAACGTATCGTCCCGTTGACCAGGACCTAACAATCCAACTTTCTCCCGTGGATATGAGGCGCAACAACCAAGCCAGAAATACCGTCTCATTCAACATAAGCCAACTTTAAACACTACTCATAGAAAACATTCCATGGCATTTTTTTATGCATTTTCTCATCAAACAATTTACACAAAAGCAGTAGCATGTAAAAGGCTTTAAAACTTCTAATTGTAACAATTCGTTTATACATATACATAAACAAAAATAGGGTATACGGAGGAATATGGCAGGAGTACTTACTTGCTCAGTAATGGGTTCTTCAGCTCGATCAACAGTCGATCCTATCTCTTGACTACCGAAACCTAAATAACAAACCACAAGGACATCATTCATTACCGCTCGAGCACGCCTAAGTATTAAGTTTCTCTTAAGTGAGTGAAGTGTACCAAACCGCCCTTCGTACTTTGTAAAATTTCCTATTCGCCCCCGATGCCTAACGTACCATTATCCACTTGGATATAACCTAAAAGAATACATTTAAACCACTCAAGCATCATAGTAATTTTAGATCACTATAAAATTCTAGGTTTAGAAAATTCTTGCTTACTATGTTAAATAATTCAAAAGCCTATTTTGAAAATAAAATTGTTTGAGACACTTCCTATGCCCGGAAAAATCTGAGAAAATTTCAGGTCAAAGGTTTCCCAAAATTAAGGGGAGTTTCTATTTTGTGCTTTCTCTAAATCTAATCAGAAGAGGTTCTTAAAAATGATTTTGCAAACTATTTTAATAGTTAACCGTAATGCGATAATCGCTCGGGCGCTACGTCGCTAACGATGCTAAAATAGCAAACGACTTTAAAACCTTTTGAAAGTTTAGAAAATATCTTATCTTAGCTACGTAAGATTATTGTGGGAGTTTCAGAAGTTAATAACTTACTTTACTATTTTAAAATGCATCGAAATCTCTTTTACGAATAAATTTAGTTAGCATGCTTCCCGAGCTCCAAAAAATCTAAAATTTTTACTGTGGGTAGATCTTGCAAAATTAATATAAGTTACTCTTTTGAGTTTTGTCCAATTAAATCCCTAAGTATATTTTAAAATTTTGAAAAGAAACTGCTGGAATAGGATATCTTTTTAGTGACAAATTTGAATCCAACTTTAAAACATAAACTTTCCCTCTCTCTAAGCAGTCTTCTCCTTCTTCATTACACCCAACAACATCCACCACATGCAACTACTCACACGTAATGCCCATATACCTGTAAGTTCACATACACATCTCATATATATACACATAAGCACATATACATTAATCTATATACACTCATCCCCACATCACTCCCATATACACAACACCATATCCAACCTAATCCTCCATAATTTTCCTTCAAAGCTACTGCCCATACCCTTTTTCTCTTCCTTTCATGGTTCACAGGAAAACCCATTTAGTTTATGGCAGCCGTGTGACCCTTCTTCTTCTTCTTCTTTCACCACATTTTCAAACTCTCCTCACCACACTCATGCACTTCACAGTTTAATCTACACAACCCCCACTTCCATCTTCTTTCATAAGTACACGCTAACCACACATGAAATATACACACACTCAGTACACTCCTGCACACACACTACATGCCACCTTGTTCACACACCACTCACCTCCACGTGCTCACAATACCACATAACACATCACGGCAGCACATACCTCACGCATCACCACCTGCATGCACCCACTTCTTGTTCCCTCCTCCCACCAATGCTTTACCCATATGCATTCCCCTTCCTTTCATGGCAGCCACCATGGCTGTTTCATCACCCCTCTATCATGAACACCCACCGTCACATCTAGACGCCAAAATACATCCACTGCACTTGGCTACACACCGGTATACCCGTGCACACATTTATACCCAAGCTGCCTTATGGCAGTTTTACGTAGCCGCGTATCGGCACCTTGCACTCCAACAGGTGGTTTATACCAACTGCCTCGCGGTTGTGGGGCTTTTTCTTCCCTTCTAAGCCACCCCAGATTTGTCGGCGACAACAACTTCTCTTCCCTAGGCAGCCCACATGCTCACACAGTACCCGCGACGCACAGCAATACACAGCATACACTAATCTCTGGAATTAGTTTACATACTGACACAAGAACAGCACCCCAACCCAATCGTGCTATACCTAAATCAATCCCTTCGCAGCCCTCCCATACAGTGTTAGCGTTACCTAAATACATGTACATATATACATCAATACATGAAGCATAATCTCTAAAAGTAAACTTACCGAGACAACTTCGCCGGAAGCTTTCTTCACGGTTGCTTTCTCTGTTTCTTTGTCTTGGATCATCAAATAATGAGGGAAGGCTGCTAACTAGGGTTGGCTGCTCTCTACAGAGTGTGTATATATATACACTAAAAACCCTAAGTTGAGAATTATCACAAAACCCCTTACACTATTCATTTTGTCGCTAAATCTTTCATGCCCGAACTTTATTATCGCGAAATGGTCCAAAAATAAATATTTACGACACTTTATGCGCTACGCAAATTGTTAACGGGTTACTACATTATCTCGTTTTGCAAATCATTGTTAATAATAAGCGCACCGATATTTTAAATAACTTGTCACTAAAATATACAGACACTAGTAAATTTGTCGCTAAGATTTTCTAAAATACTGTTAACACTAATGGTCGCTAAATACATCAATCAACATTAATAATATCTGCTATAGTTAACTTATGACTTTCTAAAAATTTGTCGTTAAATATAGCCGTTAAAAATTCAATCACGCTAATTGACACTAACATTGCCGATAAAATTTTGCTGATAGAAATCAACGTTAAATCTCGCGTATAAAAGTCGTCGCCTAGATAATAAACTAATCGGCTAGACATATCACGGTTCAGGGTGTTACAACGAAGGTGTAACACTAGTGTAGTGAACCGTTGGAAAAAATCCAGACCCTATCTTATTTTATGAAATAAAGGAAAAATAAAAAAAAAACACAAAAGTAGTGTCGTGGAAGGGTTGCCTACCCGATAGGTGGGGTAGTGTCCTGAAAGATTTTACCTACCCGACAACTGAGGTAGTGTTCCAGAGGGGTCACCTACCCAACGGGCCAAGGTAATATCTCGGAGGAGTCCCCTACCTAGTGGGAAAGGAGTCCTCATGCTGAAGCACTAGAAGCTCTTTGGCGGAGAAAGTGTCCACGGGGAGTCACTTATCCGAAGATGAGTTCTTGTACGGGAGCACTCAGAAATGCCAAAGTAGTGTCTTGGAGGGGCCACTTACTCGACGAGCTAAGGTATTGTCCTTGAAGAGTGGGAGATGAGTCCTCATGCTAAAGCACTCAAAGCTCCCTAAAGAAGATAGTTTCCTTCGGAAGTTACCTATCCCACAATGAGTCCATATGCCGGAAGCGCACTAAGATAGTGTCTCAGAGGTGTCATTTGCCCAACGGGTGAGGTAGTTTCCCAAAGTCGTCTACCTGGAAGGAGGGGAGTCCTCATTCCAAAGCACTTAGAGCTCCCTAGCCAAGATAGTTTCTCGGGGTAGTTGCCTATCCGCGATCAGTTCTTATGCCAGAGCGCACCAAGGTAGTGTCCACAGAAATCGTCTACTGGGGGGGGCAAGGTTGTGTCCCAATAGAGTCACCTACCTTCAAGGATATTGCACAATTCTGAGAGTGGTTAGAAGCATGTTCCATGCCCAAAGGAGGTGCGCACAGTGTGGTGAAGAGACGCACCAACATCGGAGGTGTGAGTGTGACTGAGGGGCTCGACCATAGAAGTGGTGCAGTGCATGTGCGTTGGGGGTGTTGTGTTGTGCAGGGGCCATGCTTAATGGAGATGGAGCTGGGGCGTGATCGCTAAGTGTGGTATAGGAACACATTGTGATAGAGCATGGTTACGACTAAAAGAAGAATGTAGAAGAAGATGGTGCTCCAGTGCGGTCAAGCGTAGCTGTGCAAGGGCACGATGACAAGTGCATATAGAGCAAAGACAGAGCTTGGGTGTAATTAGGCCTAGTGGTGCTCGGTCGCGGCTATGGGCTTTAGCACATAAAACATAGGTGGCACTTGGTAGCCATCGAGCATCACGACACTCGGTCGTTGCGACGGGCATTTGGCAAGTAACCTGGAGGCGTCGCTTGATTGTGATCGGGCATCGGGGTGTTCAAGCACAGTGTCAGAAGCATGTAACACGGAGATAATGCTCAGGCGTGGTCGGAGATTGTCGCGATGGGCGTTATGGCATGGGCACGTAATGCAAAGATAGCATTCGAGAGTGGTCGGGCATCATGGCGACAAAGGTCATATGGCATTGAGCTCCCAAGGAGAAGGGAGACCAAAGGATGAGGCAAGGGAGCACTCAAGGAGAGGAAAGACCAAGGGGTGATGCAAGGAGCCCCCAACGAAAGGAGAGGGAGCCCCCTAAGAGGCATGGAGAGGGAGCCCCCGAGTGGGGGAGCTTGGTTTGACCTCCAATGGGGAGCTCAAGGGGGAGCTTAGGCTGACCCCCTACTCGAGCGGTGCAACATCGACTCCTTTGCATAAAGGAGGAGTGCCAAATCCAACACTTAGAATATTGTTTGGGTAATTAAGGTGCAGCACATAACTTGGGGTGTGCACTCTGCGTTGACTGATTGGTAGCGTTGAACTTTTACCTTTAAATATTTATTGACGTATCGTAAAAGCGGGATTCAAGAATAGATAAGGATGCGTGGCTAGGATGGATTAGAATAACAGTACTACAGAATAGTTGAAATAAAAGGATATTAGTCGCCTCGGACCCAAAGGAAAGCAAGAGAGAGCGGGAAAAGCATAGAGATAAGAGATTCTCGTGCATATATTCTGATCTGGTTGTACACGTTGTGAGCATGATTTTGGAACAAAGTTCAGAAGGAATTTCAAGAGACGTACCATGGACAACTTTCCAGGAATTGGATCTAATTCCTTTCCCTGAAAAAACATTGATTCTCTATGATTTTATTTGTTTGATTTGGGAGGTTAAATATTCTTTGGCTTGTTACCAACATGGGACAGTGACCATCACTGCTTATAAGCCAAACAATTATGATGACCATGTAAGACCAAGCAGACTTAAAATTGAATTGCTTCAGATTGTTTTGAATGGATTCAGACCAAGAAATAAGATATAGGCACCACCACCAAGATGAAAATGATCAAGAACGTTATTAATTTTTTATTTTTTTTTGGGGTTACCATAACCAAACAGCAACACTTTAAGTACCTTCCATCATAATGTTTTTTTTTTTAATTTTATTTTCCTAGATAACTAGTTGAGTACATGTGCATTGCACATGGATATTAATATTTAGTAAAAACAAGATAATACAATTTCATATCCACGTGTTAATTACTATTTTATGCACAATGCACTATTATTGGTTTGCCGGTAACTTCACAAAAAAATCAATGCCTTCACAAAAGAACCATTATACTTAGAAGATGTCTGCATTACGTACTTTAAATAGGGATTTCAACTTGCTTGTGAATTTAAAACTGTAATGAATCAAATTCACTGTCTGATAACTACAAAAAAGAATTTGTGAAACTCTAGAAAAGATTTGAAAGAAAGATTTGAGGGGCCAAATTTTCAGTTGAAATAACCATTCTGGAATTTTTATTTTTTTTCTTTTGTCAATTTTACAGGAGAACTACCTTTTACAAATCAAGTTTTTTATTATGCGACATGCCTTTCTACTTTTCAAACCGTTCATCACTCACTTTTTTCTTCTTTTTGAATCTCAGCGATATCTTTTTTTTTACACCAATTTATCTATAATAACTTACTTTTTTAATAAATTACTGCTATGCAATATCTATCTGCAAAAACTGCCAAACATTAAACTTTATATATTTGAGATTTCAAAATGTAAGGATTTTAAAATGAAGGGATTCTAAAATTCGTATAATTTTAAACTTCTTCATCAAACACACTCTTAGTGTATTGCTTCTTAGGTGCAATTACAAGATCATTATAACTGTCAAGCGTAAATCTACGAGCAATCATACGAAAATGAACATTGATGAAAATAAGTATTTTAATTTGTGGTACTTCAAACACTTATATGACATATGCGACCCTAACTCACCAAGACTCATTTTTTGAGACAAATTAGCTTTCTTTGTTCATGATTAAATTTGTTGTTTTTCTGGTGCTGCAAGATCGTTATAATCATCAACCATGAATTTACAAGCAGTTAGCAAATTGCTGCAGTAATTGAGATATCTAAATGACTTGTATTGAGGGTGCTCCTTAAACATAAAGTATAATGTTGAGAAGATTTAAGCTTTTATTAATCCGTGATAATGTTGGAAACAAACGTCAAAAGTATATCATCTATCTATACTACTTCTAAAACAAGTGTGTGGATGAATGTAAATCAATCTTTGGACATATATTCCCTGTAGAATTCTTTATATGAATGACATCAATGCCCTTCAAAACCTTTCCTCTAAACCTGTATGCTTGCCTCATCTAAAATCTTTCCTCTTTCTTTCTTTCTGTATATTTCTCTATTGACCAAATCCAGATCTTCCATGCATATCCTCTTTCCCACAAAACGGTTCAATTCGGACTCTCCATTCCCAAGAATTTTCCGAGAATAAAATTTGAAATTTTCTTGTTAAAAAGGTTTAGTCACCATTGATGGAGCCACTGAACCGCAGCTCTTCTTGATCGCACAGCATCTCACCATACAACCATCACAATTTTTTATCCAAAGCAAACCAATGGTTACTCCAAGAAGTACATGTTTTCACCAGAACTGATTGGTACAATTCTGAAACCATTCACCGTAAGTTTGTAAAAGAATAACTTGCAGCCAAAAAAGAAGATGAAGGATGTCATAATTTGGCCATCACCACTACATGCTTCATACGTATTGGAGCATCACAAAGAGCTCACAAACTCACCAGATGATGTTAGAAAATTCACTTTACTGGGATTCAGCTTCGACATGAAACTCGTCTTGCATGTAACAAACAGGAAGCAATGTTTAAACCTTCGTTCGAATTCGAACCATGGTATATAATGGAAGAAATTATCATGAACAAATAGAATTTACCTCCAATCAAAGCATGGGAGAGTGGCATGGAAAAGAAAAGGCAGCCATGCATTGGTATCTCCCTTAGGATGCCACAGATGTGGAAAGGATATAGAAAAGAAGTCACTGCAGCATTGTTAGCCCAAAAGGCAAGTGTTCTTTTAATGGGCGCCGGAGTAATTACCAATTCACAACGGAAACTCGACCAAAAACTGATGTCCAAGGATCAACTTCATCAACAACTTGGAGGTATTATTTATCAACGAAAATGAATTTCCAATGGTGAAAGGTGGAGCCAATATCACTTTCTAAATTCTGATGCAGTTCTTGCAGTGGCTTTGGTAACCAATACAAGTCTTTATGCTCAAGAAGATAATAATTTACGCACTAATAATTTTCTTATTAGTTCAACCTCGCGTGTATATGACATTAAGTATATATATACTTTGACGTCATGAAATTACACGCCATTATATATACACCTTCACTAGCACATGAATGTTAACACTGGATCAAAACCTTATCAAAGACGAATAGTTAGCTATCACAAAAAGAATAATTAGGGTACATTTTTTACATGCCATGCATTTATGTTTGACTTTTTTATTCATCCTCTCTCCATTATGTTCTTGAATATAAACAGGACATTTCAACCCTCTCAATTGATTAAATTGAACAAAAAATTAGTTTGGATAACCCAAATAAAATAAAATAAGAAGAGACAAATGTCCAGGTGGTTCTTGAACTATACACGCCTCGCCATTTTAAACCCTCAACTAATTTTTTCTGCTACTGTAGTCCTTAACTTCAAATTGTTTGCCATGCAAGTCCTTTCTCCGTTCTCGTCAAAATATCCTCTTTTGTGGCTCCCACTTAGAGCCACTAGAGTCATATCTCAATCTTCAATTATCAAAAGCTTCCTTATGCTCGTTGAACTATTAACTTGTTGCTCAATTAGTCCCTGAACTAATCTTGCACTCTTGGTCCCTTAACATTCCACCATTAAACCAACCTCGTCCTTTTCGTCACTTTAGTCAGGTATTGGATGTTGACACAAAAAAGGCAATACATGCATATTCTATCAAATAAGTTACCACCGATGACCATGGTATTTTGGTACTATAACTACTGAGCTCTCGACAACGTAGTTTTGCCCTTATTATGCACCATTAATACCCTCTCATGTGCCACCAACACAACCAACACCACGACAACCTGTCACCCGCTCCATTATGCCGCTGCCTTAACTGCCGGCTTGCCAAGCCTCTCATCACCAGCGATCAGCTGTTGCAAGCCCCCCGATGCCAGGAGCCGGTCACTAGCTGACAACAGGGAAGTGGCAGCAGGGGGTGGGGGCTGGCGGTAGCCGATTGATGGTGGTTGCAACTGGCGGTCGGCTAGTGACTGCCAAAAGTGGTGACCGGATTGGGTAAAAGCCAATCTTTTCTTGGGTTGAGTTGGTTAAATGTATAAAAACCCAATCTAACTTGCAACCCTAGATAGAGGGTATTGATAGTGCATAACAAGGTCAAAGCCACCTTGTAGAGAGATCTGATGCTAATGGTACTAGAAGACCATGGTCATGGTGGCGATTTATTTGATGATGTATAAATTGACTTTTTATATTAACCTGTGAAACCTGATTGAAGTGACAAAAAAGACGAAGCTGGCCAATGATGCAATGCTAAAGGATCAAGAGTGCAAGAATTAGTTCACGGACTAATTGAGCAACATGTTAATTGTTCAGGAATCATAAGGGAGTTTCTTGTTCTTGAAAATTAAGAAATGACTCTAATCTTCCTGCTGCGTGGGCTACAAAAGAGAATTCTGACGAAAACGGCGAAAAGAACTTGTATGACAAATGATTTGAAGTTAAAGGAATACAGTGGAGAAAAAAAATTAGTTGATGTACTAAGATGGTGAGACGTGTACAATTCAAGGACCACTCGGATACTTATCTTAAATAAAAATTAGTTAAAGCACTAAGTTGAGTTCATTATCGCGTCCTTCATTTTTGCTCAACAACACTATCTAGTTTTTTCGTTGTTGACTACCAAGTCTCAAAAGAAACATTGAGTTTGATTCATTAACCATTATCGCTTCGATGTTTAATTTAGATTTTTGGTCGGGCTAATTGCATTAAGTTGGAGCCTAACTCAAGAAAGCTTGCGCTATTAAACAAGTCTGGGAAACTTTTCAACACTTATACTATACTTTTGTTATCAAAAGCCAAAAAGTGTCACTAAGAACATTAAAGATGCCACTAAAATTTTTCGCAGCAAAATTGAAGCATAGGTGATAAAAACCTGGAATTCGATTATCAATTTCAGACAAGGTCATTTGGTTTTTTTTTTTCACCCTAGAAGTAATGTACTAATAGGCCTATTAGGTGACAACTTCCAACCAATGACAAGTGTTAATGTAAGAGTTCGATGTGATAAATGAGAACTTCTTAACCAAAATTTAAGAGAAAGCTACTGAGAGCGAGAGAACAACAATGCTTATCGGTCCGAGATACTGGTTCCTCTTTTTGTTTTTCTTTTTGCTGAATTATCCCCTCTTTTCCCCTTAACTGAACAATTCATTACACTGAATTGGAAGGACTTACAACATTGATAACATTTTGGCCATTTCAGCAAGAGGGATGGATGTTTTATAGGCATGCAATGAATCAAACGTAAGGCGTATACTTGTTATATATTTTTTGACCGCAATTGACAAATATTTATAGTACATAATAAAATTTACTACGTTAAAATTTAATTATCACGTGTCTGGATGACATTGTATCTATCTATTGACTCTTAAAATGGAAATGATAATCCAAAGGAAGTTGGAAGCGCCAAAGCAAAGACTGTAGTGAAGGCTCTGTTTCGTAATGTTTATTTTTTCAGTTTTTTCTCCAGTTTAGTAAACTGCAGAAAATAGACGTGTTTGGCGCACAGTTTTTATTTTTTTTTTCCTTCATGTTTGAAAATCAGTTTTTAAAACAGGGCTGTTTTTAAAATCAGTTTTTAAAACAGGCTTGTCTTTGAAAACTCATTTAGGAGTTTTGGATTTTTAGTTTTGGTTTTTATTTGAGACCACCACCACCTCCCACCACCACAGCTACCGCTCACGAATGTCGGCCACTGCAGCCTGCCAGCGACCACCGCCGATGACGGCTGGCCGGCCGGCAGCCACCGCAAACCATCACCAAAGAAAAAACTCAAAATAAAAACTGGATAATCAAACACCCAAAATAAAAAAAACTCAAAATAAAAACTGAGTAATCAAATACCCATTTGTTTTTGTTAAAAAAAAACTAAACTGATTTTTGTTTTTATTTTTGTTGAAAACAGAAAATCAAAATTGAAAGTGTTTTCAAACGCTACCGAAGTTTTGTCATGCTCTTGTTTACTAATGAAGTCTTGCTTTGGCAAAGCCTCCTTGGTTTTGATAATAGGCAACCCCCAACCAAAGTTCAACGATTGACCATGTATAACAGAAGGTGGTGGTGTTGGTAAGTTTGAGCATCTTTTTATTATGCGATAAAAGCGGAGTAGAGGAATTGGTGGACTCAAGAGACTCATGACCTGATTACTGCGAATGAAAGACAATTTATTACTTGAAACTGAAATCTAATGAACGAGATGAATTAAAGTAGTTCGGGACAAGTGACATTGTATAGGAACGTCGAATGTATCATAATCTGACTTCTGCTTCCCTTTGCCTCTACTCTTATCGCATTAGCCCGATGATCTAACGGTCCTAGATGTCGGAACCATGCTATATATGCTCCTAATAGGTTGTCTTGAGGTGTTAACCAAATCTTTCATGTACAATGGCAACACAATTACACATAACTAGAGGGATCTAGTACATTAAATTCTAATCGACATAGATAGAGAATTCCACCTCGTCTCTACAGTTGACGCTTTTATAATTTTATTTATTGCTATAAACACTCTTGTTTTTGTATGACACAAGATTTTGGCCGCTATTAATAGGTCACTAAAGTTCATTCTTTGTCCAAAAATAAGGAACTATATTTTAAACAATAACTTTTTATGCACAAGTAGTTAATACTTCTTAACTGAAGGACATGCGAGTTGATCAACCTACACACACAGCCTTGAAAATAATATTAATCATTACAATAGAACTGTACACATCACTTTTCTAGTATTGGGGTAATTTTCTTAAAGCACAGAAGGACATGCATGGGTGCGCGCTCACAGAACACACACAAATTAGCATGGTCTCCTAGCAGCGTTATCTAAGAAGATCTATGGAGTTGCAGACCTAGAACACCCCGAGGCAATAGCAGCAAGGAAAGGCTGCATGTTTGGTTATGAATGCAGGTTCGATTTTGTCCAAATAGAGGGGGATGTGATGTCGGTCATCAATGCCTTAAATTCAGCGGTTCAAAATTTATCTGCAATTGGAGGAATAATTGACGACGTGAAAATGATTGCTATTTGTTTTGACGATGTAGCTGTCAACACCTCGAACGATGAGACAATGAAGTTGCCCATGGTCTAGCTAGATTTGCGTGTAGTTTAACGAAAACACTCGTACAGATAAAGTGAGCACTACAAGTTGCAATAATTTTCTCCATCCTCAAAGATTATAACCATCTGAATCAATAAAATCACCCTTTTTGTAAAAATAAAAGGTCAATGATTAAATTCAATCTTTTGTCCTTAGATAGAAAGATTCTTAGTCACTGATGATGCTGGAGGAGCAATTTCATTTTTTGATAAAAAGGACAATTTATGTGCATCAAGTGAATCTTGAGGCGACTACTATTACGTCACTGAAGAAAATTATATCCAAAAAAAATTGTATGCTAGATGTCTGTTTTAGAACAGATAGAGTACAACACTTCCAAGCACAAATCAACCAATTCTAGCCTGCTCCACCTTGGGCGAGCTTTGCTCAATATCTGTCTTGTAATATTACCACAATAATAATTGCTAAATATTGACGGTTTCATCCTCGTAAAAACCCTGGAAGATAAATATTACCGGCACTATTTAGAAGTCACTGATGATCAATGCTATTACCTGTTACATTTAATGGTCATGTTGTACAAGAATTATAACAATTCTGTTGAGGTGGCCGACAGCCGTTGGAGTTACGCAAAGTGCTCAAAACCTCGTCACACACTTACACCTTTCCTCTGCCGACCAAAGCGCCCGACCGGCAGGGGAGAGCGCGCGCGCGCGCGCGAGAGAGAGAGAGAAGGGGGAAAATAAGACAGTTACCTCGTTTAAAGACCAAACGCTCGTCTATAAATACGAAAATTCCCCCTAGCTCCTCGATCCATCTTTCTTTCTCTCTTTTACAGATCTCCCCTCCTTCTCTCCCTCTGTGTAACTCGGATCAGGATAACCGCCCCTCTCTGAGGTAAATCTCATCTGTTTGTCGTACTAATTCCTTCATCATCTCGATCCAGCTTTTCACATGTTTTTGTTAAACATTTGTAATTTTTCTTATTTAATCCAAGGTCTGATTCGCTTGATCTCTGCCTTTGCCTTTTCTCATGTCTGTCGTGTTGTCTCAAAATGATCAGATCCTCTACTGATACGCTGTTAATTTCGTGTTTCCTCTGGTTGTTTATTTTTAGTAACGAGCTTGAAAGCAGTCTCATTCGTGTGTCGTTTTATGCAATCGCTTGTGGAATCTCACGGATCAGTGCACGTATGCTGTTAAGTAATGTATGGCACCCGGAACTTTGAGCACGTATCCGCATATCGCTGTTTTTTGGCGGGGTTTTATCGCGCATTCGAGTTCTGTGCAAGTATTTAGCTTTTAATGGGACATTGGGCTGCCATTTTTCGTTAAACCACTAAGTTGCATTCCGTTTTTATGCTATTAATGGCTGAATCTTTATTTTGATGGGGCATCAGGGCTGTCCTTTGGTGTTCAAGTTGGTAGATCCGGGCTTAAATGAAGACCAAGTTAAAAGTCCAAATGGAACAACCTGTATCGTGCTCCCCAGACTAATTATTTTTTATGAAGGCGTTAAATGAAAATGGCATTATTTGGGAGGGTGTACCATAGGCAACACTATACGTGGCATATAAACGAATTTTTTGCTTACTGATATGTTATAATTCCTATTGACCGATGAAATGCTTTCATAGAATTGCTTTATTATCATGAATATCATTTGTGCTTGTTTTTTCTCATAATAATGTCATTGGAGATTCTCTTTTTTACTCTTACGATACATCATTGAGTATCAATGAAATATTGTATTTTTTTTTGGTCTATAGTATCTTAAATTAGTATTGTCTTGACCGCAGAATTTTTATAGACACACTTCAGTGAGCATATTGCATTCATGGGGACTGTTGTCGATGCTGCTAACAAGGTAACTCCTAAACATGGCTTTGAATTTGTTCTAAAACTAATATTGCACTTTGAGCAAGACCTCTTTCAGTGCTTGAAGTTAATTTCTATGCCTTTGCTCTTAAGTTGACATAATTTCAGCGTGAGGGTTCATATGTATTTGACAGTAGAAACAAGAGATTCTGATGATTGAGGAATGGTATACTTGGTTATACATCCACTTTATCAAATGGCGGACAAGAGCGTATACTTGTCCTCCTTGGAGTTACAGTGTGGTTCGTCTAACTGGAGTATAACTTTAAAACTGATCATACCTCACACTGGCTTTGATTTACCTAGATTTGTGTCTAGATCGATCCTGATCCAGATCAAGACCGGTGATTTTAAGATTAGGAAGTAATTCAAGCAGTTAAAATTTCAACTGCAATTTATAATTGTAAGTTATTTGGATTGCCGGAATAACAAAACTATTCATTATTGCTCTCCCACTCAATAGTATATCCCAAGGATTAAACGTTTGTTAGTAGAATTTTTATGTTGGATTTCAGTTTAGCTGTTATTGCCAACAAAACATCTGTGGTTTTATCGTAGATTGAACACTTCTCTTACCATATGAAGGACGCATTTCAGAAACCACTATACTTTAAGTTGTTTGACAACTATCTGATTGCAGGATGCAAATGGAAGCTTGCCAAGTCATAAGAAGGTTACTGTTGTTTTTGTCCTGGGTGAGTGCTTTGGCCTTCATACCTAGTTATGAATCTTTGAATTACTATGGTAGATAGTTATTTGATATCATCAATCTGAAAACTAAAATTATTCTTATACCAACAGTTTTTTAGAGTTGAGGACAGAGTGCTAAATGTGTTTGTTGTTATCTCTTTCTAATCTTCATTTTTATTCCATGTATCGATGGTATTGTAGTGTCCAGTAAAATAGAAATCACTGAAAGTGTCTACCTGATATGTCTTTTTGAACAAGGCCCCTTCACTCGCTTCGTTGGCATGTGTCTCGGACTGAATTCAGATACTTGTAAAGAAGAAGGTTGATGGAAGAGAGTCACCTCTTCTGTTTGGATTTCAAATCCTGAAAAACTATTTTTGTCTTAAAAAAAATATTTTTACCTTTTTATAATGCTGGTATTTAGTTAAAAGAAAACCTAAAAGTTCCGATGTCATGTGTCATTTAGCAGCTTTTACCTGACATCTGCTCATGCTTTTGACCGGATATGATGCAATATCAAAAATGAATTAATACTTGAAAAGCTTACCATAGAAAGCCTTAGCAGCAGCTGAGTTAATATATAAGTTGAAATATTGTGAGTTTGTTTCAATTTTCCGCAAGGTTGGAACTTTGTCTCTACCATCCTATATGTGCTTGAACAGCCTAATGCTTGGCTTGGTTCAGCCTAATTTTACGTAGGGGTGGGACTCTGTCTCACTATTCTTGTCACTCAAGCTCGTGAAATTATGTAGCATATAATATTTCCTGATTTCTACTTCTATAGAATTTCGAACAAGTATTTCTTTGCTAGCATTCTCATCGTGTACGTCCATCAAGACGTTTAGTTACAGGGCATCTTTGGTCGCTTGTCATTTGTTTCTGTTATTTATAGCCAATATGAGGGAACCATTGGTACATATGTCTTCCCAAAGAATGTTCGTTTCTGAAACTCATGCAGCTTTACTGCCTCTGCTGTTCGATTTCATTTCTAGTTCTTGAGTCACCTCAGATAGAAGAAACAGACTTTGGTGACAGTACTTTATTGGTAGACTCCAAGATTGTTTTAAAGAATGTGGAGAAACTTGCAGTTGATGATATTGCAGATCTAATTATCTTACCATTTTGTAATGTATAAGAATTTAATTTAGTTATGGCATGAAATTGTTACAACTTCTAGATTTGCTGTTATCTGTTGTGCTGACAAAATTAGAAAGGTTTAGGTCGTAATATATTTTGGAAATATGTTCTATAAGAAAGAGTGATGGAGGTACTTTCTGGTTCTTGTTACCAAAATTTCTGGGCTGGATTATGCTACTAACCTCTTTGTGAGGGACCTTGCGTGTCAATATTTCTCTAGACATACATTCAAGTTTTTTTTTTTTCTGCCTTTTGGTTTCATTTTGTTTATCCTTTCGCTTTTAAATATGAACAGGTGGCCCAGGCAGCGGTAAGGGCACCCAGTGTGCAAATATTGTAGAGCACTTCGGATACACCCATCTCAGTGCTGGTGATCTTCTAAGAGCAGAAATCAAATCTGGTTCTGAGAATGGGTACAGTCTCTTTGTAAAATTTTCCAGCTAACACTGCTAGAAAATAGTCATATTCTTGAGTTCTTGAGTTTTCTGTGCTACTATCACTACTGAAGTTCTGTAATTAGTGTCTTGCCTTAAGCTAATGAAGGATATCATTGTCGCTAGATGTTCCTTGTCACTGGGTATAGTCTCTTTTGCATGACTTAATTTCCAAACGCAATATATCAGGCGTATTAAGATCATTCTGTACTAAGCATTTATTTCTCAAGAATCAGACTCCCACAGTCCCTTGTATTCAGAATTCCCTTATCAGGCAACACTAGCAGTGTACTGAAGAGCATCCTTTCTTTGTCATGCTATTTGGTTATGTCCTTCACCTTGTCCCCTTGTTCTGCTTTTTGGGGTTTTGTTGCGTAGTAGCTTCTACATGCTATTGAAAATTGGTGCAAAGATTTACTTACTGAGGGTTCTGTGCATGTGTAAGTGAACGGAGTGCCTCTTGTTCAAGTTGCAGTGGCTTCATAAGCCTCCTTGGACAATTTGATTACTATGTTTTCGTCTTTATGCTGCGTCTGTCTTTGTGCTGGTTAATTGGAGAGAAGGTCCGTGTCTTAGATGGAAGCAACATTTGAATAGCTCCTGTTGGTCAACTTTTCCTAGTTCCAAGAGCACATTTATCAAATACCCAATTAGCTAACTGTTGCTGTCGGAAGACCAAATTGTCTCAAATTCCTTGTCGTAATTGAGTTATTTCATGTAATTGATATAAGCTGCATGGGATTTACTTGCGAAATGTATGATTGACTAGTCCTTTTTTAGCAAGAAATTGTGGATAGACACAGCGGGCAGAGCCTCTAAAGAGTGTTTCAGAGGTTTTGTGGAGATTGGAAAAATAGGACAATGAGAGTTTGTCGTTACTCTTGCTAAGATGTGTTGTACCTGCGGTAGTTTTCTCTAGGCATATCAACTGATACAAATGTTTGGAACGATCTTGACCACCGTGTAAACTCTATGGCATAGACTTGGCAGAGAGTTCAATATGGATGTTTAATTTTTATCTTGTATCATTCTTTAAAAAGACGATTAAACATTCTCCCCTTAGTGAGATTTTTTCTGATTTACGGTATTGGGTGACTTTTGGATCTTTTATCTGTACTTAGACACTAAACTCTCTTCTTTGTTATAATTGCTAGAACCATGATTCAAAACATGATGAACGAGGGAAAGATTGTTCCCTCAGAGGTAACAATTAGGCTCCTCCAACGAGCCATTCAGGAAAGCGGCAATGACAAATTTCTAATTGATGGTTTTCCTCGTAATGAAGAAAATCGTGCGGCATTTGAGTCTGTTGTAAGTCTTCTACATGACCCTCTCTGTGATGCTGTCTTTGGCTACTAGCTACACATGCCGTTATATGTTCTCAATTTGTAATGTCCAGTACAGACTGCAATAATAGCCCAGGGTTATGTCAGATTCATTTTCACTAATTCTTATGGCTAACAGACTGGAATTGTCCCCGAGTTTGTGCTGTTTTTTGATTGTTCTGAAGAAGAGATGGAGCGGCGCCTTTTGAGTAGGAATCAGGTAGAGATATGACCCGTGCCTATACTTTTCCCTTATACCTATTGTTTTTGAAAATGTGTAGGTTTCTTTTAGTAATTTATCTGTTGCAGGGAAGGGAAGATGATAACATCGATACGATAAGGAAGCGGTTTAAGGTTTTCCTGGAGTCTAGCCTCCCCGTGATTGACTATTACGACTCCAAGGGGAAGGTTCGGAAGGTAAGTTTTAACTCTTGCGCCATTTGTGTGTGTTATTTTTATTTTATTGAACCAATCATGTTGCTTTTGCCCTCAGATCGATGCTACAAAACCCATTGAAGAAGTTTTTGAGACGGTCAAGGCTTTATTTACCCCATTGAGTGACAAGGTAAAGCTCTGTAGCTGTTCTCCACTGGGCGATAATCAATTTAGACGTGGCTGGTTTGTACAAAAAATAAAGTCTGGAGAAGGGGTATCCCGCTGCTGTTTAATGTGAGGGCAAATTTGAGGTAGGGCGAATAAAATGCTATAGAGAACATTAAGCAATGTATGAGTTGCTGGGGATTCTGGTGCTGTCTGATGTGAGGGTGTACTTCTAGTTGTGTAAATAAAATGCTACAGAATAATTATTGACTAGGCGTGGCTGGTTTGGACAGAGGAAAAGAGTTGAAGAAGGGCATGCTGTTTGACATGAGGGTTTATTCAAATTGTTTCAATATAATGCCACTACAAACATAATGCGGACAAAATACCTCTGGAAATCAATTGATATGCGATAACTTAAAAAGAGGAAGCAGTGATGTATTTGCAAGCTGGACTATAATGCTGCTTTACAATATTAAGATGAGATCTTGACCATGATGGCATCACTTTTGCCACACAAGACGATGCATGTGATTATGATGACCAAGGATCGATGATGTTGTAAAAAACATGGACATGACATTTAATGCAGCATCACATACGAATTTTTTATATCAAAAAGTGATTTAGTTGGGCCGACAAATGCATGATAGATATTGAGAATTGAAGTAAATATGTGGTATGTGGACATATGAGTAACATAGAGTTGTTAATGCCGCTATGTGAAAGAAGGGGAAAGGTCATATGTTCATTGGAATAAAATGATGACTAGCACAAGATAGGTGGTCTCTTTTGGAATTAACAATGTCTGAAGATTTTCTTGGTTCAAGTGGAATAAATCCCGCATTCCTTGATGTTATTTCCAGGAACTAAATGGATATATGGCCAATGTAATTACTTATACCACTGACTACCAATGTTAGCACTTATGGGCACCTTGTATATTGTTTTTAGCTGTTTTATGACCTTTGCATTTCATGATGGTTATGATTGCAGGCTGCTGTCTAAGTGTTGCAACCAAGGGAAAAGCAGTATGTAAACTAAGGTAACATTTGTTTTTGGACTATACATTCGCATATGACTTCAAACTTTGCTCGGAATAATCAAGTTTTATGCTGTTATTCTGTGGTGGTAAGTTTTTGGATAAACATTGTTTGCTTGTCCTAGTTAAATTGCTTGGTGGTAGCAGTTGATTGAGTTTGCCCCGTCTCTTGCTTTATATGTATGCGTGCTTGGTAATATAGATTCACTGAAAACTTCCATTCCTGCACAAATGCCTTTTAGCTCTAGAGGTTGAGGGCTAGAAGGTAAAAGCTAGTGGTCTCTGTCTAGTATTTACCCGTTGTGTTTGGCTGTTTGTATGAAGTCGGGAAGATATTATACCATTACATGTTTCTGATGATAAAAGATTTACCTTCCCCTTTGCCCTATAGTTATTCCTTAGCACTTGAAGATTTTGTTTTGTTTGCGTGTAATGGTGGGACGAAGATTTTAGGAAGCATCAATAGTTTCTATTCTATTTAAAATTCTCATTTGCCTCCAAGCTAATGGTTTGTTTGTACTTATCTTCCGTACAGGTGATTTAATAGTTGGCTGAAAACGACTGCTCTATTATGTCAGACGGAATTATGCATGTTGGATACTACCTTAATTGCTATACTATCGAAGGTTACTGATTATTTTCTGTTGATTTTTTTGGCGAACTAGGAGGTCACCCTCCATATGAGAAGTCTACCTCTATGTGGTTATTCTTATGACTGAAATCATTGATAATAAGACCATTATATTCAGTAGTAATCAATACTCTCTCTCTCTCTCTCTCTCTCTCTCTCTCTCACACACACACACACACACACACAGCCTCCAGGATGTTTCAGTGAAGATATAAATTGCGAATTCTGTATTTTGATGATAAACGGGGGCTATTGCAGTTGTGTGGAGCAGCCTCTGACGACACACATAATGACTAGGTAATACTTCAAGAAGATTTAGACAAAATGCTTATGAAAATTTAGTCATTATTTATTTAAGAAGAATTGATGAGTATAAGTTTAAGGGGATATCTGTACGTATAAAAGTTTATTACAACATCAATAATTGCTTTAGACAGTAGTATTATGACAACAGCAGTGCAGTTCACACGAGAGTAGTAAACCATTTACTGAATTTCATCAGTTGGACGATAGGGTGTCCAATAAGACCTAAACTGTTATTCTCATTTACTCCATGACATCTCCATCACATTGTGATACATCATGGTCAAGAGCTAATAGGACTAGCACTGCATGTAGAGCATGAGCCCGATTTTGCAGGTGTGCTACATATACAAGCTGGACATATGGAAGGACGTCGAAACACCACTGCATAAGGAGGAGGAAAACATCACTATACGAGAACGTCTAACTCGAAGTCGCCATCATATTTCATTGTTAAAAGGAAACAAAGGAAAAAAGTTAAAAAAAAAAAACTTTAAAAGGCTCTAAAATGTCTAACTAAACGGAGATGATAGATTCAGGGATTAAGTTATACAACAGGAAAATGTTAGGCACCCGTTATACTCTTATGGTTTCTGAGATATTTCACATCAGATGTGGGATGATTCTTGATTAGCCTTGTAATATCCTGCCAAGAAATTCATAAGTACTTACTTGGCTAGTCCTTTTGAGGGAGACATTGCCTAATGTGGCGCTATAGACCAGGCCGTCACAAATGGTAACAGAGTCTACTCTTGAAAGTTCGGGCTGGACTAGTGAGTCAAGTTGCCGATGATTGGGGAAACAAAGGCAAGTCCGAAGATATCTCACATCAAGAGAATAGTTGGGGCAACGAAGGGTTAGAGGAAGATTTTGGGTTGTGTATGTTCTTGCCTTAGCAAGGAAGCTAAGGAAGGGAGATTGTGATGTCTCATATCATATGTGGGATGATTTATGATTGGCCTTATAAGGCGCTATCAAGGAATTCATAAGTACTTACTTTGCTAGCCCTTTTGAGGGAGGCATTGCACTGTGGGGAGCCATGGACCGGGTTGTTACAGTCTCTACCTTGTTTTTATATTTTTTTGACTTTTTAACACATAACACATAAGCATACACATATAACCTATACAAATTCACCCTAACATAACTATATGACTTCAGATTGAATTCATAACCAGGGTCAAATGGCCTATGTATCCGATCAGACAAATCAGAGTTAAATACCTACATATCCGGCCAAACAAACCTGAATCAAGACCACGTAGCTCTGACTGGACCCTTCGTGAGGCGACTGAGATGAGTCTTTTGATGATTTGACTTCTTCTAGTCGAATGGGCTTAGAACTATAATTGACTACTCTTCTAATTGTCTAGGATTCTAAATAAAATAAAATAGAAGACTTAAGGTCTGCTTGAAAACGTTTTCATTTTTATTTTTTTTCTCCAGTTTTGTAATCTGGAGAAAAAAAACGCGTTTGACACAAAATTTTTATTTATTTTCTTTAGTTTTGAAAATTAATTTTTAAAACATGGCTATTTCTAAAAACTCTCATTTACGAGTTTTGAATTTTTATTTTGAGACCACCATCACGATCACCCTCCCACTGCCCCAGCCACCGCCTGTATCCGGCCGGCCACTGCTTGCCGTCTGCCACTGGCAACAACAACCAGCAGGCGGCAGCCACCGTCGACGACTGGCAGTCACTATCGGCGATCGCAGCAACCACATCCGGTGACCACAACCGCCAGCCGGCCACCGCCACCACCGCCACCTCAAACCACCACCAAAGAAAATACTCAAAATAAAATATAGGTAATCAAACACCCATTTGTTTATGTAAAAAATTAAAACTAAACTGGTTTTTATTTTTTGAAAGCAGAAAATCAAAACTGGAAGTGCTTTCAAATGCTACCTTAGTTATAACTTTTATGTTTTTTAACTGATATCCGGCTTCGGGGAGGGGGAAACAATCTGGACTCTGCTAATCTAGAAACAAAAGTACTCAAAAGAAGGATAGAGAATCATACATTGGTTTAGATTGTCCAATTGCTTGATCCAAGAATTGATTCAACGTCGAAATCCAATAAGGGTAATCTGCCTGATTAGGAAATCACTATTTTTGGGCCTAAAGATCATCCAAAAAATGGATTGACTCCTGCTAAAATGTTGTGTCTCTTGAAAAGATCCATGATTTAGGCTTTTGAATATCCTAAATCAGAAATTATATAAGCAAATCATGAGTAGTCAAAATTTGAGTATGTGCTAGATACCGAATATTGGGCTTTGTTGGGTCTCTCTCTCTCTCTCTCTCTCTCTCTCTCGGTTTTTTTGCAGAATTTTCTCTTAGATAAAGGCCCTAAAGTTTTAAGGAGAAAGACCAGAAAGTGTTCCCCTTAATTCCGTAGCCCAAGACATTGATTTATAGAGGTCTGGGTGGTGTTGCCAGAGACGATAAGGATGATTTTTCGAGTCTAAGATCTCTATATAGCCAAATATTTGATTAAAATTATAGACTAAGAAAAAGTCAACTAACCAGTCGATTTGTCGATAATCAGCCGGTTCACCACTTATTATTTTAAGAATCTTCTCGACTTTCGAGACATTATCCATCCTTATTCAATAATTATCTCTCATCAAGTAGATTTCAAAAATTATTCCTAATTTCCATCTAAATTAAGGATATTTTCATGCATCATGAATAAATCAAAAAATATTTTCAAGTCATCTAATCAAGCACAATCTCTTGATTGGATTGAACTCAAACTAGAGTGGGCTCAAACTGGACTTGATTGGATCATTAAGTTTATATCTTATCACTAGGCCTATACCCATAATAATAAAAACTTCAGTTATCAATAAAGCCTATCAATATATACATAAAAGACTACAAAAATGGGGTGTCGATAGAGATCCTCGATCAGGGCACGCGAGCGAATATCATTGTAAGCAACACATTTTTTTACTAGAAACACGGAAAAGACCGCAAGATTCTGGACAGACTTGCAAATAACACAAAAATATGAAGTCTAACCTTTTATAAGGCTTCCTACTTATCCCCCGAAGCGTAATATGACGAACATAGTTTGAAAGGGGGACATCACTCGAAGCTGGAGCCAACCGTAACAACAAATCATCGTTGATGGTATCAGAAGGATAAATGAAGTCTGACTCCATTTACAGCCAGAGCCAACAACACGTACAAGCGGCTGGTTGCCAGATGAAGGCTCGTTAACAACGATTGGTCATCCATGTGAGACCCCAACATCCCATATACTTCGATTACATATTTAAGTATTGATTAGATGCATCACTTTATGTGAAAATGATCATGATGAACAATGCATGATAATGTATTTGAATGTAAGTTTATATGTTAAACACCTTGAACGGAGTAAATTGTATAAGAATGTGAATACGCGCTAGTGTAATGCAACTGTACTTTATGATTAGAAACTTTTATTGATCACTTGGAATGACCAAAAGTGCTTTAAAAGAGTTTGAAAAAAAAGTATGGTGAAAATTCCAGTAGGGAGTAACCGGTTGACCGGACTGCCTGCACGGAATTGTTTGTGCTGTGTACACATAATTGTGCCACCTCGTGCTATCTTTCATCATCGTGCTTGTGAGTTGTCAACATACTATGGAAACACGTTGTGCCTTGAACCTCATTGTGTTTGCTTAGCCTTGTCGTGTTTGCTAGGTGACACAAGGTTGTCTCGCCACCTCGTGCTTTGGGCTGTGTTGTGCATGAATTTTGATGCCTTATCCTCCTCTTCACATCCACTTGACACCTCCTTGCTTCCAGTTTAATATAAAAAATATAAATGACATTCTTAAATCTTTTTACCACATTTTTGAGAGGATATTGCAAGAAAAATAAACCAAAAACCTTCCAAAATATAGAATTAATGCTTGTTCTTGAAGGGGAACTTCAAGCAATTGATTTGGAAACTTTATGGGAGCCTCAAATAGTATTTTGAACTTATTTTGAGGAATCCCTTAAAGGTGTTTCAATTCTAAAACATTGGTTCTTTCATCTCTTTTTTAAGGTAAGATAGTTGAATGTATTTAGTGATTTTTTTGTAGGCATGATTACGGATATATGCTATGTTAGCGTACTTCTTTGGTATGAATTCTTAGTCAAACTTTTGAATACTTATTAGAGACTTTTAACATATTGGAGATTATGGAAGAACTGAAATAGGTTAAGATACATGTTAATTATAAAATTATGTTAAACTAGCTATGGTTAGAACATGGTTTGAACATGTTTGGAAAGTTATACAATTAAAGCTCATTTGCTGAATATGAATGATTATATTACATGTTCAAGATGTTACGAGCATGATGTTACATAATGAAAGTGACTAAACATTTGACAGCTAAGTTTTAATGGTACAACTATATGAAGATTACAACTACTATATGTATGAAATGATTTGTTTCCTCACAAATGAACATGCTACATTCTTTCATTGTAAGGGATGGTTAATATATAGTTGAAGTTATTATGTCACTCTTTTCATATGATTGGGAGTTGATATGTGTTTGAGCAGAGGTGCACCATTTGAGCCAAACAATTATAACTTCGACTGCTACCCGAGGCGGTATCGGTGTTCATTTGTTTTTGGTTACCTCGCCTTTGGCGGAGGGAAAGGTTGTAAACTTACATCCCAGGCGTGGTGACATACGGGTGGATTATCAATGAGGTTGAATTCGAGAATGGTAAACTCTTGTAATGCTTAGTGCAGTTAAGTGTGAATATTTGATATGTGTAATGTGCACATGTAGAATTACTTAATATGAATGAATTGCAATAGTATGCATTATCATTATATACTAGTTTTGATCTCGTGCGTTGCACACGAGACATACTTCTAAGTTGGTTAGATCAAATTGATTGAAGTAGTAATATAAATTTCAGAAAACGTTTTTACATCACGCTATGTTTTTGCACTTACTCAAAGTGTAGACACCCCATTTTAGAGGCATTTTTAATTAGTTAAATAGTGGGCTTCATTATTATTAAAATGCATTATTGAGTTTGGGCTTCCTAATGTGTTTTAGATATTAAGGCCAGTTTTTTAATTAGTATGGTCCAGTCTAGTCTAGTTGTCCAGTCCAGTTTATTACAGTCCAGTCCACTACATGTCTAGCCTAGTTTGTCTATCCAGTCCACTGCATTAGTCCAGCCCATGTAGATTAGGTCCAGTCCATGATCTAAATTATCTTAAATGATTCAATTTGTCTATAATGACTGTGGGAAAGAACCCATAATTTATCCTTGATGTGAAGATCAAATTAATTTATTTTATGGTTAAGAAATAACTTACCTAGAGTCTGGTCCATCCTATTTTTTATTTCAAAGATAATTACAAAATTAGGGTTAGATACTGCCCCAAAATTGGAAAAAAAATATTTTTAATAATGGGGTGAACTGGCCGATTTTCGACTAACCTGCCGTTTCGTTGACTTTTGTCAATATGCAAATCTATCAGTTATTCAGACTACTTATCTCCAACTATGCAGATTGGCATTGCCAATCTTATTAGATTCTGTGACCCTGAGCATTATAAAAAGGGGTCATGGCCTCCATTTTAAGGGTCAGACTTTGGTCGAAGACTTTAAGTCTAGGAGCTTATTCTCTTTAGAGTTTGCACGTCATTTTCTTGTGAAAGTGACGTCCAGCCTCTCTCAAGAATTTTATTCATCCAAATTACTCTAAAAACATTACTTTGTTTTTTACATCGTGGATCCAGCATCGAGCATTCCCGAATCGTTAAGGCAAGCTACATTGCAAGGCAACTTTTATTAAGCTTTCATAAGGTCGAAGACTTCAAGTTTAGGAGCTTATTCTCTTTAGAGTTTGCACTCATTTTCTTGTGAAGTGATGTTTAGCCTCTCTCGGGAATTTTAGTCATCCAGATCACTCTAAGAACATCACTTTGTTCTTTGCATCGTGAATCCAGCAGCGAGCATTCCCGAATTGTCAAAGCAAGCTGCATTGCAAGGTAACTTTTATGAAGCTTTCAAATGGTAAAAATCATATAAATTTTCATTCCTTCTCCGTAGTCACATTTCATTTCAAAAACAAAAGGAGCTATTTTCATTTTCTTTGTCTAAGCCTAAATCCCGAGTTGTAGACTACTACTTTCTGTAGGACCAATGTTGAACTACGGTGGTTTTGATTCCATTAGTCCGATCGAATATGTAGGCCACTTGACCCTAGTTATCGAGTTCAAGCCAAATAACATAAAAATTAACTTAGGATTGGTTTTGTCATATTTTTGCATACTACATGTTTTACGGCCATTAATCACTAGAAATAAAGTAGAGACCGAAAGGGCGCGGCGAGTGCCTAACACCTTCTCGTTGCGTACCTTAGTGCCCAGATCGGTCTTAAGGTTTTGATATATCAGTCGTCCTTCTTGGACATCTTTGAGTAACTTTTTGTTTTTTTCCCATAATTTTCCTTATTAAATAGGACGGTGACTCCATAGAATTCTCTTTTTTCGGAGATTTTTTTCGAGGCGATGCACTATAGTGGCAATTCTGCTGGGGACTAAAAAACTAAGAGGACGAGACTTGAGAAGTTTCTCGTGATTTTGATCTTGCTGTATTTTTCTCGTATTTTTCTATGGTATGTACAATATGACAAAACTGTGGTACTTGAGCTTTTATATCCATACCTAACACACGTGCACGTCAACCCCACCCACCCATTTGAGAGCGACACACTCGAGACCCTTGGTCTTCCTGGACTCAACTCGAATTCCGATCAAGTTCTTAACTTCAAGTGCCTCGCACTAAAGATTCCTCCTAATTTCTTAGTATATTAAACGACTTGTAAACGTATTGTTTATTGCCCATTACTAACTTCATAGTTACATGGGGGAGGTAGATGGAACAGTTGAGTCAATGGAGTGACCTTTACACCGGTGTTATAAGGAGGAAAACTCACACCCAGACCAATGTTCTATCCTTTTGTTGGAAGAATGCTATATTGGCCTATGGCATGTTGGCAGGGAAGCCACCGACATTCTGTAAGCTAAACTAGTAATTTTACAAAACAAAAAAAAAGTGGGAAACTCTGATTACTGGTCAGTTATCCCCGCTCCCAACCGGACGGTTAGTCAATATGTGTATTTGCTTGAAAATTTTAAAACTTGCTAGTTCATACCCTGATCCAACCCATTGATCCAACCCATTTGCTTTTCCTAGTTTGATGGTTGTACGAGCGGAGGGTGGAGTCCGCTTTCATAATCAGATCTGGGGTTGTTATTGAGAATGAGAATGGTATTGAGGAACAAGTACCATTTAAATACTATCGTAGAAAAGGCCATCTAATGATGAAAACCATTAGCTGTTTGAGCATGAAAGGTTATATTATGATGCATAAGTTTAAAAATCATGTTACTCTTTCCTTGAAAAGACGAGAGAGGGTTTCCAATTGAGAGGGACCATCAACAGAAGTGATTTTGACGAAAGTCGAGGGCGTAAGTGGGAGGAATAATACATGAGTCGCATTAGGTTAAGAAGATCTTAAGAAGGAACTAGTGGGACTTCTATAAAAGGTCATAGGAGCTCTAATGGGACAATAGGTGACTATTGCTACAACAACCCCAAAAGAAGAAATAAATGAATATAAATCCCGAGACTTTCAGGATGCCCACCTGAGTGAAATCTTACGAGAGAGAAACGGTCCAGTGTAGACAGCTACGTGGATCTGAAGGATGGAGAAGACATTTGAGGAAACAAGACAGGGGAAACATCAAAAAGATGATTTTCGCCAGCCATACAAAAAGAAAAGGAGTTACAAGTGATTAGAAGTAAGGGGGTGCAATTGAGTTGAGGATAGTAAGAGGACCTATCGAGCCTATATTACTTAGAATAGGTTCAGGTAACATGTTGGTGATAAATATGTTCTGCTTAAATTGCAGAGTAAGTTGTAGAAATGTTTCTTATGCTAAAGCAGAAGGATAGAAAGGTGGGAAAAGTGTATCTGGAAATTTGGTAAGCTCGTCAAGTGATGATAGAAAATTGAAAGGTGAAACAGACTAAGAAGGGTTTGAAATAAATCCTTTAAAAGACAAGTAAAGAGATTCTTATGGGAAATTGCTACTGAACTAGTAGAGAAATCGTGTGATGGAGGCAGAGAATAAGAAGGTCTCAGATGAAAAAAGGGGCATGGACAGAAAAAAGGTAGAATCCAGGATCAAAACTGGAAAAGTGGAAAAAAAATGTAAGAAGATAGTAGATGAAGGATAGTCCAGAAAAAATTCAAGACAAAGAAAAGGAGATAGAAAGTGCAGATGGTGCGGATCGAGGCACGAGGGTATAGACTATGCTGAGGCAATTGAAGCATGTTTCACGTATGAGAGTAAACCACCAAGCTAATGTGCAAGATGAATCAAATAGGCTGTATCAAACGTTAACAACCAGGGCATATTTTAAGGAGGTACTCTAAAGAAGGGTGATGATCATTAAAAGCCAAAAAAAAAAAGGTTGGATGGATTTATGAAACTAGGTATCGAGTATCAGAAGTTGAATAAGGTGACCGTCAAGAATAAATACTTATTGCCTAATATATATGATACGTTGATCAATTGCAAGTTACTAATTGTTTTCTTTCTAAGATTGACCTTAGAACGGGTCATCACCAGTTAAGAATAAAAAAGAATGGCGCTGTAGAAACTGTCTTTACAGTCAGAGGCGAGTATTATGAATTCTTGGTGATGCCATTTTGATTAACTAATACCCCGATGGCGATTAACTAATACCCCGATGGCATTTATAAGTTTGGTGAATCAATTCTTTCGGGAGGACTTAAATATTCGCTTATTGATGACCTTACGACTGGCTTTAAAAGCCAAGAAGAGCATGCATAATGGCGAGTTTTACAAATCTTAAGCGTAAGTTGTATGGCAAATTCAAGGAATGTGAATTTTGACGTGGAAATCTAGACGTATGGGGTTGATGCAGAAGAATGTTAGGGGATTTGGAAGAAGTTAAAAAGGTGACAACAAGGGAAACTTCGAACATCGGCGTTTGAGATTAATAGCTTCCTAAGACTCAGCTGGAAGCTACCGAAGGAATTATTAAGAATTTCTCTAAGATGCTCGATTAGGGAAAATTGATTGCGATGATTACTAAGACAAAGGCTATCATAAAGGATTTGAATAAACTCTAAATCGATGTTCGAGTAAGGAGAGAAGGAAGTAACATTCTGTTTTACATAAAAATGCGACCATCACTTCCTGATCGAATCAAGGAAGCTTGAGGTCAACACAACAGGACGCATGGGGTCCAGCACGGGTATGAAATGAATAAAAAAGAAAAATTTTGACGGTGATGAGGATGTTGATTACGAATGTGAAGGTCGGATATATGTTCAGCCTAATGATCAATTGAGAAAAGAAATTATGAAGGGTACTCATAGTTTTAAGTACCAATTCGCTCAAGGGAGACGAAAATGTACCCTAAGTTACGACAAAAAATTTTGGTCGCTTAGTATGAAGAGGGATATATCAAAGTTTGTATCCCAATGTTGAACCTGCCAACAGGTAAAAGTAGATCACAAGAAGATCGCCGGATAGTTTCAACCACTCTTTATACCTAAATGGAAGTAGAAACACATTACGATGAATTTTGGTGTGAAGGTTACTGCGAACAACTAACAGATACATGTCTATCTTGGTTGTGGTGGACGGGTTGACTAAGGCGACCCGATTTATTCCTATCTGAGAAGGGTGCTCTATTGAATGACTTGACCAAATTTTTATATATGGGAGGCGGAAAGGTCGTTACGGAGCGCCAATAACCATTGTGTCCAATAGAGATGCCAGGTTTATCTCGAGATTTTGAAAGAGTGTTCAAGAAGAAATGGGAACGAAGTTAACCATGGGTACAACCTTTCACCCGTAGACGGTGGCCAATCTGAATGTACAATACTAGTACTGGAGGATATGTTGAGAGCGAGCATTGAAATGGCTTTTTTTATGAAGCGTTGTATGGTCGAAAATGTTGCATGCTAATTTGTTGAGATGTAGTTTGGGAACAAGGATTGTTTCGCACGGAACTATACAAAGAAATAGAAGACAAGGAGAGGGTTATTCGATAGGGAATTTGTACGGCACAGAATTGGCAGAAAAGCCTCGCTGATGAGAAACAAAGAACATTAAAGGTTGAGGTAGGTGATCTAATATTACTAAAAGTATCACCGTGGAAAGAAATCATGCGATTCAAGAAGTAGGGAAAGTTAAGTCCGAGGTTCATCGGACAGTTTAAAATTCTATCTAGGATTGAGACGGTGACGTACAAGCTCGTTCTACTACCAAAATTAAGCCAACTGCATAACGTGTTTTAGGTTTCAATGCTCAGGAAGGATGTTCCTGACCCTACGCATGTGATCCACTTTGAACCGGCTGAGACTCGAGGTAACCTCTCATATCAAAAGGCATTGATAAAGGTGGTTGATAAGAAGGAAAAAATATTACATTTCAAAGTAATACTGTTGGTTAAAGTTTTTTGGAGAAAACATGTGGTAAAGGAAGCTACTTGGGAAAACCGAGGCATTAATGTGGTAATAATATCCGTGATTGTTTGCGTAATGAAGTTTGTCCCTATTTCAAGGACTAAATTTTATTTAAAGGGGAGGATGTGATACTTTGAAAATGCCTAAAATTAATCTAACTACGAAGTAGATTAATTAAGGGGGTTTATTCTCGTTAAAAGCATTGATTTCGTGATAATTAAGTATTGGGAAGTCAAATGAGGGGTCAGTTTGGCCTTGAGGTCAAAATGTAATTCTACTAGAGTGTTAAGGCCAAAGTGTAATTTTGGAAACATTGGGGGCTAATTTGCAACTTTTAAAAGTAGGGTGTTATTTGGCAAGTTTTTAGAGAAAATTCTTCCAAGAGCTGCCACCTCTTACGTGGTTATATGGTGACTAATTCAATTAAAAAATTGATGGATTGGATTAGTTTGAAACAAAAGAAAAAGAAAAGAAAGTGCTGGGGAGGAAAATGAAATTTGAGAAAATTTTGAAACAGGAATAGTGGCCGTGAAAGAGAAACAGAGCAGAACGAAAAAAAAGGGAGCTTGGGGAGGGAAGGAAGAAAAAGGAAGAAGAAAAATGAGAAGATAAGAAGAAAGGATTTGGGAAAAACCCTAGCAGTAATCACTTATTCCCTTTAGTAAAATTTAATGTGTAATTGGGAATGTGTATGCAGTGGTGGTGTGTTCTTGTATATATGTGTGTTCGGGTGTGTGAGGTTGAGTGTGATTTTGTAGTTATGTATATAAGAGACATGTAGGTGTGTATTGATGTGTATAGGAGGATTTAGGAAAGCAACGGCGGTGTGTGTTTGTGTGAGTTTACAGTGTGTGTGCGCGCGCGCTCGTGTTTGTGCATGTGTGTGTTACAGGCATGTTGGTGTGTGTGTTTATATGGGTGTAACAATGTGTATATGTGGGTATTAATGTATTGGTGTGTGTGTTTTAGGTGTAGGAATGAGTAAATGGGTGTAGCAGTGAGTGGGTGTGGGTAAATTGTGTGTCTATGGGTGTTCAGTCGTGGCAGCAATGAAGAAGAAAGTGTGTGTTTTAAAGGTGAGGTGATGTGTGTTGTGATTTGAACAGTGGCTGTTTTAGTCATTAAAGGTGAAAAATCAATTAGACAGTTTTTAATCCAAATTTTTATAAATAGTTAGGATCTGATTTGGACAAAGTACCAAAAAGAGAGCCCATGTATTCTGTTCCCAACCTATTCTGGTCATACCTAAGGGCCCACTAGGGGTCTCGCTTTGCACATCGAACCGGTCAAAGTGCGCATGCTCATGTCACGTGCATTTCTTGCTTTGCACGCCTTAGTCACCAAGTTTTTTTACGTTAGCATGACTCACGGTACCACGTTCGTCGCCCCACGACCACCCGAACACCTTTTCACCAAAAAACATCGACCGATGGCGCAACCGGAGCTACGGGGTCAAGGACAAAGGCCTTGGCCAACTCCATGGGGTCGGCCTCAGCCTCCATGGGGGGTTGGCCTTGGCCTTCCCCCCTCTCCCCCCGGTTGTTCATTATTCGCGCATAGTCCCTTTCACGCTTTGTTCGCTTCATACACTTTGTAAGTGACTTTGGCACCTTGTTCGTCATGTGGGTACGATTCACGTTGACACGCTCGTCGTAACGCAACTTTCGGATTTGTCATTGCCCATAAAAACGCCTACCGTCGGCGTTCCCAAAGTTCACCAAAAGGGGGAGTGGCCTTGGCCTCCCTTCATGGGAGATGGCCATTGGCCTTGGCCACCACTTAGGGTCAGCCTCGGCCTCACCAAGGGGTCGGCCTCGGCCTCCCCAGGGGTGGTGGCCTTGGCCTTCCCCCAATCTTTGGCCAATGGCCTCCCCTCCCAGGCGCACTTGTTTTCTCAAGTCTTTGTACCTCCGTGATGTTTACGAACGTTCGTACACCAACCTCACGATGTCGTCGTGCATGAACCTCGCGACGTCCATCGTGCATCAACCTCACGACGTCCATCATCCGTGACCGCGCACTGCTCCCGCGATGCCCGTAGCTCAAAGTCGCGCGCTATCGTCGAATGACCCTTCCCCAACGACTGCATACCATCACTCCCCAACTTCATCATTACGACATGTTTCATTCATTATTTTGTTATAATAGGCACACTCAACTCACGTCCTGTCTTCGAGACACCCGACGCGCGCCCATGCGCCATTCTCATGATGCGTGCCCCCGGCACCAAGTATTGCTCAGCGACGTTCGTCGCCGCGCCCGTGCGCATTCTCATGATGTGTGCCCCTGGCACCAAGTATTACTCTGCAACATTCGTCGCCGCGCCCGTGTGCCATTCTCATGATGCGTGCCCTCGGCACCAAGTATTGCTCCGCGACGTTCATCGCCGCACCCATGCGCCACAATCATGATACAGGCCTTCGGGCATCACACTTATTCACCACACCATGCGCCCCCTCCATGGACATGGAACATGCTTCGACCCACTTCATTACCACAAAGCCATCGCCACCACGGGATGGGCTCGTTACCACAAAGCCATCGCCGTCACAATCACGAGGGGCTCCGTTCGTAGTGCTCCGACACGAGGACCCCTCGCAGCGAGATAGACTCGTTACCACAAAGTCATCGCCGCCACGGGATGGGCTCATTACCACAAAGCCATCGCCATCACAATCACGGGGGGCTCCGTTCGTAGTGCTCCAGCACGAGGACCCCTCACAGCGGGATAGGCTCGTTACCATAAAGCTATCGCCGTCTTCATTATGGGGGGCTCCGTTCGTAGTGCTCCGATACGAGGACCCTTCGCAGCGGGATTGACGACTCCTCTGGGACACTATCTCCGCCAGGGTGCCTACGTGACTGGCCTACGTGCTCCGGCACTGGGGGCTCGTGTCGGCACCCCTAGGGACTATGACCCCCGGGTCACTCCGAGATGGGAGCAGGTCTTCGGAGGGCATCCCGCCTAGTCCACCTAGCAACTGGGCATCGGGTCTTCCCCACTGCTGCCAGGCCTGTGGGACTCTACAAGGGCTTGGATTGGTGGCTAGATCAAGGGGGTTCTCTAGCCACACCGACGTTGTGGGAGCCAGTCTTTCCAGACAGACAGAGTGACACTGTGCGAGGCAGGCCAGGTGAATATGCGATTCAACAGTCCGTGGAGCACCGGTACCCGTGGACCCCCCGGTGACGTGTCACTCCTAGGGAATGCCACGTGTCGATTAATGACATCATCATCTCAACCTCTATAAATAGAGGTCTTGAGAATTCATTTGAGAGGTTGGACATTTTCAGAACATTTTTACTTTCTCACTCTAGAATCCTAGAGAGAGAAATATACAGGATCCTAACTCTGGACCTAAACATCAGACTGTAACTGTCGTCGTATATTCATCCTATGCCATCGCCCTCACAGCACTGCCACCCCTAGGCTTTATCTGGGAACCCTTGGTCTCTACCCTTGCTGTGTCTCACATCAACATACTTGGCATCTGACTCGGACTACATTCCTTGTGGCACCTCCACGTCGACTGTGAACCCACTTTCCTTGGCATCATATTCTTATAAGATCTATAATGTGGAAAATTTTCAAATTTTTCTGAGGTCGGGAAGGGGGTTAATAGATGCGATTATCGTGAAACTTCATGGTGAATTCAAAAATAGCAAACTCACGCCGTTTTGTGTGAAGACTTTGAAATGCTTAGATGTTCATTTTCATTTTGGGTCGTTCCAAAGTGATAGTTATTTTTAGCTGAACTAACTTTGAGCGCTTGGTCTGGACATTAGTACTGTGCCTGACTCGGGCCTTTTTATGGCCGGGGTTTTTTGGACAATTCTCCGGCTTGGCCCTGGCCCTTGCCTCTATGGACCAGGGCCACACTTTTCACACATAAGCGCGGAATAGCCCGGGCCGTTTTAGGGCTGGGCTGGGATGGGCTAGCCTTTTTGACATCTCTAGCCATACATAGTCTTGATATGGTGACGCCAAGGAAAGTGGGTTCGTACTACGTGGAGGTACAACAAGGAACGCAGTTGTGTCAGCTGCCAGATGTATACAGTGAGTGACAGTAAGCATAGAGTAAGGGTAGAGAGCAAGGCTTCCCAGACAGGCCGTGAGGAGTGGCAGTGCTCTGGAGACGAGGCTGAGGTGTATAGGTTCGACAGTCGATGATCCAAGCTAAGGTCCAAGTTACGGTCCAAGTTGAGGTCCAATGTCATGGTCAATGTTATGTCCAAAGTCACGAGAGAAATGTATTTTTCTTTCTAGAATCCAAGAGCTTTCAAGTTCTAGAGTGAGAAAGTGATTTTTGTCAAACAAGAGAATTCTGTAGGAATGAGTCCAAAACTCCACTATTTATAGTAAATAGTATGCTTATGTCAGAAAATGCCACATGTCATCCCCTGGGAGTGACACGTCACCAGGGGGTCCCAAAATACCGGTTCTACGTTGGACTGTCGATCCCTAAATTCGCATTGCCCCGCCCCATACAGCGTCACCCTACCTGTCTGAGAAGACTGACCACACCGTGATAGCAAGATCAGAGTAAGCCCGTTCCCTAGCCACCGGTCCAAGCCCTTACTGAATCCCACAAGGTGCGTCAAGAGACGCGCAAAGGACCTGACAGCGGCGAAGGTTGCCCCTATGACCAACTGCCAGACGGACTGGGCGCAATGCCCTCTAACGACCTACTCCTATTTTGGAGTGACCCAGGGGTCATTGTCCTGAGGGCATCGACGATCACCGGTAACGTGAGTGGACGTGGTCGCAGATTAGTGCCTAGTGTCATGCAAGTCACCCAAGGCGATGATAGCTTTGTGGTAATGAGCCTATCCGGCAGCGAAGGGTCCTCGTGCTGGAGCACTACGAATAGAGCCTCCCATGATTGTGACGGTGATGGCTTTGTGGTAACGAGCCCATCTCGTGGCGGTGATGACTTTGTGGTAATGAGTCCATCCCGCTACGATGGGTCCTCGTGCTGGAGCACTATGAACGGAGCCCCCCATGATTGTGACGGTGATGGCTTTGTGGTAACGAGCCCATCCCATGGTGACAATGGCTTTGTGGTAACGGGCCCATCCAGCTGAAAGGGGTCCTCGTGCCAAAGCACTACGAACGGAGCCCCCCGGGAAGTATGTAACATGATAATGGCGCACGGGCGTGACGACGAACGTCGCCGGGGGCACGTATCATGAAAGTGGTGCATTGGCACGGTGACAAACGTCATAGACCAATACTCAGTGCCTGGGGCACCTGTCATGAAGGGGCGTACGGGCGCGGCGATGAATGTCGCGGAGCAATACTAGGTGTCGGGGGCACATATCATGATAATGGCACACGGGCGCGGCGACGAACGTTATGGAGCAATACTTGGTGCCGGGGGCACGTATTATCGAAGTGGCGCACTGGCGCTGTGATGAATGTCGCGGAGCAATACATGGTGCGGGGACACATGTCATGAAGGGGTGCAGGGGCATGGTGACGAACGTTGAGGAGCAATACTAGGTACCGGGGGCACGTATCATGATAATGGCGCACGGGCGCAGCGATGAACGTCGCGGAGCAATACTTGGTGTCGAGGGCACGTATCATGAAAGTGGCGCACGGGCGCGACAATGAACGTCACGGAAACAGCGCACGGGTGAGCATCGGGTGTCCTGAAAACGGTACGTGAGTTGAGTGTGCCTGTTATACCAAAATAATGAATGCAATATGTAGTAATGACAAAGTTGAGAATGATGATACGGGGTTTGTTAGCGACGGTCATTCGGTGGTAGCGCATGACTTTGACAGAAGAACGTCACGAGAGAGACGCACGGTCGTTGACGTCAGATGACGGACATCACGAGGTTGGTCTATGAGTGTTGGTGGGCTTTGCAAAAGCACAAAATATGGTTCGAAACAGTGTGCGTAAAAAAGGGACAGAGCCGGGGATTTGGGGGAAAGGCCAAGGCCAACCCCCTGGGGAGGCAAAGGCCGACCCTAGGGGTGGCCAAGGCCAAGGCCACTCCTCTAGGAGGGGGGCCAAGGCCACCTTCCTTATTTTGGTGAACTTCAGGCGCACTGAGAGTTGGTGTTTTGATGGGCAATGATAAATCTAAAAGTTGCATTATGACGAGCGTGTTGCCGTGAGTCATACCCACGTGACGAACAAGGTGCCAAAGTCACATATGAAGCGTACGAAGCGAACAAAGTGCAAAAAGGGATTGCGTGAAAAGTGAACAACCGGGGGGGAAGGCCAAAGCCAAACCCCCATGGAGGCCGAGGCCGACCCCATGGCCTTGAGGGAGGCTGAGGCCGACCCGAAGGGGTTGGCCAAGGCCTTTGCCTCTTGACCCCGTTGCTCCAGTTGTGCCATCGGCAGATATTTTGGTGAAAAGGTGTTCGGGTGGTCTCAGCGTGATGATCGTGCTCTCGTGAGTCACACTAACATGAAATAATTGGTGCCTAAGTCACGCACAAGGAGCGCAAAGTGAAAAACGCACGTGACTTGAGCCTGTGCGCGCTGACCGGTTCGATGCGCTGGAAATTTGACCGTTGACTACATTGACGTGTCTATGCGAAGCGACCCCTAGCGAGCCATTGGGTCCGAACCAGAATAGGTTGGGAACATAAGCCCCCTGCGCGTGGTGTGAGGGGAGGGGCGACCCGAGTGGGCGCCACACACATAAGCTTCAGTCTTTGAAAAAAAGTGCCGAGGTCGAATCTTGAGGAACAGGCGCTACAGTAACAAAAGATGTGAGAGAGCAGAGGTTTCCTTGAAATTTGCAATTTTTTGATTTTTTTTTTTTTGCAAAAATAATATGGTAGCGTGCACAGCATAACGGCGATATCGAGAGGAAAAAAAGGAGCGGCGAAAGAAGATGAAGCATGCACTTCCGTTATCGTTAGCATGAAAAAAAGAAATAGAGCGAAAGAAGAATTTATCCAGAAATGGATTTGTGAGAAAAAAATGATAGCGGCTTAAAATTATGAACGTAAAATGATGGTACTACTTTGAAAGAAAAAAAGACAGCGCGAAAGAAAGGTGTTAGCGCTAAAAGAGTTGTTGGAGTTTTGGGGGGGGGGACTCCAAAATTTGAATTGATGTGATGGGTTTAAGGGGGAAAGTTAGGTAGAGTCTTGAACTTTCAAGACTTGGGAGAGAGAGAGAGGGAGAAAGACTTAGCCAAAAAAAAGAGAGAAGATAGGAAAGAAAGAGAGGGGAGGAGAAGAAGAAAAGGAAGAAGGACTTGAAGACCCATGAGGTTGATGAGCACCTAAGAAGCAAGAAAAATGCATCAAGGTAAGAGCTATGGGGGAAGATGTGGAAGAAGAAGAAGAACCCAAGGAGGATCCTTGGCCCCGGCCTAGGCATACCGAGGGGCCGAGGTCGATGTGGGGGGTTAAGGTTGGGGGAAGGGAGTAGGGGGAAAGGGGGCAAGGCCGGCCGACTGGGTGGCCGAGACAGACCAAGGCCACGAGGCCAAGGCTGACTAAGGCCACTCTGCCGAGGCTGACCAAGGCCACTTGGCCGAGGCTGAGGTAGGCCAAGGGCGAGGTGCGGGCGGGGAAGGGAGAAGGGAGAGGAAGGGAGGGAGGAGAGGAGGAGGAGGATGGAGGAAGAAAGGGAAAGAAAAAGGGAGGAAGAGAGGGAAGAAATGAGAAAAAGAAGGGAAGAAGAAAGAAAGAAATAAGAAGAGAGGAGGAAGGAGAAGGGGACGGGGGCCAAGGCTGACCATGCCAAGGTCAACGGGGCGATGGGTGATGGAGGGCGGAAGAAGTCAAGGAAGAAGCAAAGTGCGCGGCATCGAGGCGGGGTGAGTGAGCATTCGCAGTTGCCACGGGGTGACGTGCTTGATGATGATGATGAGGATGTACCGGTGTCGGCCAATGCATCGGGTGTGCCTTTGGGTTTTGTGGATGACGGGATGAGGAGCTTTGATCAGACTCCAGGCCAGAGCAACGCATTACTGACCACGAAGGGTGCGGTGCCCGGGTGTCCCCCCGAGGTGCTGTGGAGGGAGCTGGCACGACGGGTGTCTGTTGATGTGTTTTCGGTGCCTTGGAGCTCTATATCAATGCATGATGGCTCCATGGTCCTTCACCGTATGTCCGTGCGCCGAGCTTTAAGGTTGCTCCAGTGATGTTGCCGTGGTACGTTCCGGGTTTGTTGGTCGAGCAAGAGGACATTCTGTGGTCTCCTGTGATGTTCAAGGGCCACAATACCATGCTGGTGGGTTGGAGTTTCTGGTGTGCATACATGATGGGGTGCGAGGCTTGGAGGGAGAGGTTGGAGGTGCTCGGGCTAGTGGCAGCGATTGAGGTGACGTACAAGAGTGTCGAGCCGAGCAAGGACATTAGCGGCCTCACACTACTACTTTTGAAATGGAGCTCACAGACTCATATCTACATTACAGAGTTCGGGGAGATTGGTCGAACGCTTCTGGACGTCGTGACGTTGACCGGCCTACCGATGCACAGGACAGAGGATGCCCACGCACTGAGGTTGACAGCAGAGGAATGCCTGGCTGTCAAGGCATTGATTGACTTTTTGCAAGACACGAGGTTCAACCGTAAGTGCACATGTAGCAGGTGGGTTCAGCATCTCTATCGTACAGTGGTCATGCGGCTTGGGCAGAGGGTGATGTCAGACGATGACTTCCACAATGATCCTGTCTGCAGGGACAAGAGATATGAGCTAGCTGCCTTCCTTGCCATGTTTCTCTTGAGGTATGCCGTCCTATTATTTTGATCTTTGTATTACTCGTATGCTGCGTATCATTGCTCTTGTACATGTAGTATATTGATTTCTATACTTAGAAAAAAAATTCCATCTTAAGAACAAAGAGGAGTAGCGTAGCATGCTCCTATGTGTTGTGCTACATAGCATGCTAGGATGGGGCGGTCATGATATGTGTCGCATTTATATACTTATAGGTTTGTGTTTGAGGGGACACCTGAGGACGATATTTCCCAGAAGGTCTTCCCGTTATCAGTGTGGATGGCCGCATGCAAACGTGTTGGGTTGGTGCCGATATACTTAGGCACCCTATACTCGTGTGTAGACCAGTTTGCAAACAACATCTGGAGATCGTATGGTCGTTAGCAGGTGTCGACCTACGTCGACTGGATGTTCTTAGAGAGGTATCTGTTTGAGTGCTATGCAGACTATAGGCCTTTGGGGTATCTGAAGGTACATCTATGCCCGTGGAAGGGGACGGTGACGCGTCTGGGGAAGTCGATGGTAGTAGCTAAGTGGTACGCAGGAGGACGAGTATATGCGTGGCCCGGTGGCAAGAGGCCTACATGTAAGCTATCATAGGTGTTTAACGTATGAGACGCGAGCCTCAACCGTCTGTATGTCAACATGCATTCTTCGTATGGGACTCCGCCTTGGATGCACTTGCTGGATATCAATTCACTGTTAGACAGCAGAGCCGACCTGACAGACCTCGAGATATCTCTGCTGGTAGCCTTTTTCCCTGGATGGCTTCCAGTACTGACTGATGACGGCGGGAAGCCGGCTGTGTGTCGGTATTAAGTTGTACGCTACAGTCCTGACCACTTGTCTCTCTCCTTTGACTATGATCTGGAGCCCCCTTACGGTTATTCTCAACCTTGGGATGTGATACGGCTTTCCAGTATACCCTGTGGAGGAAGGCACGTTTGTGGCCAACACTGACGGAAGAGTGGAGGAGGATTGGTTCGTTGTCCACCGGGGTGGTCACAGCTGCTTATGCTCGTTGGTGGGAGAGGGTTCGGACTACGTGGTCCGTGTGGTTGGCACAAGGGCTAGCTGACGGTAGCTAGTCCACGTCTTCGTCAGTGATGACTACACTGATTATAGGTGTTCCTGAGGCTAATGCGGTTAGAGGCACTCATGGCAGATGCGGCGACACGAGACCCCGGGGCTAGCAAGGGTCCCTTCCCATCAGTGAGAGTGGGAATGATGTAGAGTGCGCAGCGCGGTGGTGCGGGTCCTTCAACGGGTGGCAGTCATGGGCTAAAGAGGCCACGGGAGATATCGGAGTATTCTGAATCTGAGGTTAGTATTACCGTTTTTTGCTTTTATTTCATAGTCACCGATCATCGTGTTAGTCATGTGCTAAGATCTTTCTTCCCCCTTTTTGTTAGGAGCTTGATGATGATTTGGATGCCGAGTCATACGGTACAACGGAGGACACCGAGGCAGAGATTGACGAGTTCAGAGGCATGGATGTTGAGACACCTGATGAGACCGATGCTACGGACGTAGAGGCAGCCGACGAGGCCGATGAGATAGGCACCGAGACTACTGATGATTTCTATGAGTCTGGTGAGATGGGTACTGGTGCTGCTAAAGGGACCCATGAGGTCGATGAGCCATGTGCTGAGACTGTTGACGAGGTCCATCCTATGGACACTGATGCTATTGAGGGGGTCGTGGCAGCAGAGCATGAGGCAGAGTATGCGGCGGAGCCGGTTAGTCGTCCGAGTCTATCACTCGTACTAGTTGCTGTAGTCGAGTCCCCGTTGGGCGGTCAGATGGTTGGTTCCCACATGTTTGAGGGGTCGGATTGGTGGACGGTCAGGGAGCCAGACACTCCGTCTGGAGTTCATCATGTTTTTGCGGCTGCACACACACCTACTGGTCCTTCCCTGCAGCCTGAGGTACCTGTTCTACCCGCAGAGGTGCCTATTCTTGAGACGTTGTCAGGCTCAGTAGCGGATGCTGGTGATATACTGTTGTCGATGCATTCTTGTGCAGTTGATGCACAGTCGGCCGATGGTGGTATCGCAGAGGTTGGCGCTACCAGTGGTACGTTTCCTATTGGCAGGATAGACGCGATCCCCTGGGGTGGTGTGGAGTTATCGGATGCAATAGTACACCGATTGGAGATGATCAGAGCGAGGCACCCTCATCCGTGGTGCTATTTTTCTTGAGGGCGATGTACACAGCCCTCGTGGATTGGTTTGCTACTCTTGGTGCGGTTCCAGTTCTGGGTTAGACTCCAGCGGTTATATCACATTATCTTTCAGAGCTTGTATCCTTTACAGCTCTCAGTTTTTAGTTGGACTGGCTGGCGGACTATATCAGATCAAGACGCCAGAGTGCTGAGGCAGAGACAGAGTTGACTCTCATCAGTGTTCATGAGGCTGCGATACAGGGTCAGAGATGCGTGCTTGATACTGAGATGACTACAGTGACTGAGGAGGTGGAGGGGTTGCGCGCCCAGCTTGCAGAGGTAGAGAGGCAGTTGACCAAGACAGAGGTTCGACAAGCTGAGTAGGATAACAGATGGTTAGATCTTCAAGCGTAGCGGCAGACGTTAGAGGCGTACACTTTCGATCCTGTTTGTGCCTTGCTTGCCCCTTTACATTAGATCTCTTGTACTTTGCACTTTTCTTCTTTTAGTAGACATCGGGTTAGTCGCCCCCCCCCCCCCCGAACCATTGGCTTGTATTCATTTTGTTGATATTGATATTGTAGTCATGTGGTTCCTTTTGCACTTGTGTTTGTTGTGATGTGATACTTAGATCTTGTTGTGCATGTGTGGCTTTGGCATAAGTTAGCTTCCCATTGGTGTTCCCTTTTTTTCTTCCCCCCCGGAGCAGGTGACTTAGTGAGTGATTATGATGTAAAAAAACATACATTGAGTACAGTAGTTATGGCGAATGACTGATTCTTGCATTAACGTTATTGGGCCAAAATGCCATTACATAAATAAAACTTGCAATAATCAACAAAAGTTATAAGTTTCCAAACAAGTATTCATATACAAAAGAATGTTATGTGTTAAGTGTTCTATGCTTCGGGCGGTTAGGGCTCAGGGGGGATACTGTGGTGACTGACTACGAATAATACTTCTTTAGGTAGCAGCCATTGATAGGGGCCGAGATCTGTCCGTCGTCAAGGTTGAGTAAGAGATATGAGTCGTTGTCTCTGGCGGCATGCACTTGAAGAGGACCTTCCCAATTTGGTGTGAACTTGGGGGCCGACATGTTGGCACGCACGTGCTTGGCGGCTTGCAGGATGAGGTCTCATTCCACAAATGTTGTGGCTTGACAGTCTTCCCATATGCTTTTGTGAGCTACTCATGACATTTCTTTATTCAGTGTAAGGCGTTGTCTCATCTTTCGTCAAGGCCCTCGAGGGCTGTCATTCTAGTTTCTTCTTCTCTGAGACCGCTGCTTAGAGAAAGTCGTGCCGAGGGGACCGCTATCTCGGCCGGTACCACACACTCGTCCCCGTAGACAAGGGAGAAGGGTGTGGCCTTCGTCGCTGTGTGTTTGGAGGTTCGGAGGCCCCACGGTGCCAGACTTAGCTTTTTTGGAACATAAGACATTTGCCTCATGAACCATTCGTGAAAAAACCCGTAGCAGGGTCTTGTTGGAAGCCTCGGCCTGTCCATTTCCTTGGGGGTAGTAAGGAGTTGATGTGGCATGGTTGATGTTATACCCTTCCATGAAAGCTCAGACATCCCTGTTGATGAATGGCGTGCTGTTGTCGGAAATGATACACCGAGGGATGCCAAAGCGACAAACGATGTGATCACGCAAGAAGTTGGCAATGGCACCTCTGATCGCTCTTCGCAAGGGTATAGCTTCGACCCAATTTGTGAAGCGTTCTGTTGAGACCATAATCCAAGCGTGCCCTCGAGATGCGGGTGGATGGGACCTATGAGGTCAAGAGCCCAAGAGTGAAACTGCCAAGGGGCCAAAATCTTACGTAGGTCGGACGCCGGTGTGTTCATCTTGTCAGCATGTCTCTGTCAGGGTTGGCAGTGTTGGACATGAGAGATGGCATCGGATTCCATAGTTGGCCAGTAGTATCCCAACCTTAGCAATTCTGCATACAGCTTCTGAGAGCCTTAATGTTCGCTAGAATAAACCATTGTGCACTTCATTGATCACTTCGACCACTGAGCGCCTTGCAAGCACCGTAAGGTGCATCTCGAGAATCCTATACAAAATAATTCACCCTCCGTTACAGAATATTTGGCTGATTTCTGTTTGACGGATAGCGCTGAGCTACGATCTGGAGGTAAAACTCCATAAGATAAGTACTAGATAAAAGGCTGGCGCCAATCACCCTCGACATTAATAACGAGAGCTTCCGTATTATTAGGCGCATATAGGCATTCAGGGCAATCCCTTTGTACATCTGAAGCATCCTTGGCTATGGATGGCCAATAGAGGCCCATGCGCTGAAGGCGATGATAAAGAAGGGGACCGTCGAGGCCACAACATTTCTGATGGTCGAGTCTAAGCTTACGCTTCGCCTCTTCCGATGCCAGACACCTTGTCAGGGTGCCTCCGGGGCATTGCCTGTACAAAATATCCCCCAACATTAAGTATTCCGCGAGGGTAATGGCAAATACGAGGGATGGTGCCTTGAGCTGGTCGATGATTGGCTGCCTCCAATCATCTGCGTAGTGTCCCTCAGAACTAAGTTCAAGGCTATGCAAGGCTCAGTCCTTTTGATGGTGGTTAGCATTCGCTGTTCACCATCGACTTCTATCCTTGATGCTATTATGGCCAAGCTGTCTGCATGTTTGTCGTGGCATATGTTGTGACGTTCATATTGGACATGGCCGAATTTTCCTTCTAAGTGCTGCACCAAGGCACGGTAAGGTGCCAAGGCAGGCTCCTTGACCGCGAACTCCCCATCAGCCTGCTTCATTATTAAGTTTGAATCGCCTTTCATGCATAATGACTGAGCCCCCATACCGATGGCTAGCATGAGGCCAAAACAAGTGCCTCATACTTAGCTTCGTTGTTAGACACTAGGAATGCCAGTTTGAAGGATAAGGGCGTGGTGACGCCGTCTGGGCTCCGAAGGACTACACCGGCACCCCTTGTCAAAGGGGTGCTCCATTGGGACCCTTACAAGTGGCTGAGCCGTCAAACTTGAGTGTCCATAATTCATCGATGTCAAAAATAAGGGTCGTCTCCTCCTCAGACAATTGGATAGAGGTCGGCTCGTATTGTTGGCGCGGAAAGAAGACCAAGAGGTCAGCAAGTGCTTGGCTCTGTAGAGCTATAGGGTTTTTGATAGATAGGTCGAACTCAGTAAAGAGCAACAACCAGCAGGTAAGACAGTCAGATAGTAGGGCAGGGCACGTAAGCATGAACTGTAGTGGATCAGCCTTAGTGACGAGCGTGATCTGGTGTGCTAAAAAGTAATGTCTGAATTTCTGCGAGGCATATACCAACGCTAGGCAATGCTTCTCGATCTCGAAATAATTGGCTTCGGGTCCCCTGATCGACCGACTGAGATAATAGATTGGACGTTCCACCCCATCCACCTCTTGGGCAAGCAACGCCTTTATGGACCTAGGCGTGGAGGTCAAGTAGTGTAAGAGTGGTATACCTTGCAGGGGTACTACCATGGTCTGTGGTGACATAAGGACAGTCTTGATTTGATCAAAGGCTTGCTGTTGGGGCGTACCCTAACTCCATGATGCACTCTTGTGCGTTAGATGTTGAAAGGGAGTAATGAGCTCAGCTAATTCAGGTATGAAGCGTCGGAGGTAAGAGACCTTGCCGAGGAAGCTCTTTAGTTTTTTTGTGTTCTTTGGGGGAGGCATTTCTTGGATGGAGGCGGCTTTGGAAGGGTCAATGTCGATGCCCTGTCGACTGACCAAAAGGCCGAGGAACTTATCAGAGAAGACACCGAATGTACACTTTAATGGATTCATCTGCATGTTGTACTGGCGGTAACGGTCAAAGGCTGCTCGAAGGTCAGTGAGGTGATCACTTTCCTTCTTGAATTTGATAATAAGATTGTCAACATAGTCTTCCACTATGTCGTGGAAGATTGTTGTCATTGCCCTTTGATATATAGCACCCGCGTTTTTGAGACCGAAAGGCATGACTTTCCAACAGAAGTTACCCATAAGAGTGCGAAAGGATGTCTTGGCGCTGTCGTTGGGGTTCATGCAAATTTGATTATAGCCTGCGAAACCATCCATGAAAGATAAGGTTTCATGTCCGGCGGCGGCCTCCGTAAGCATGTCGATGTTAGGTAGTGAAAACTCGTCTTTGGGGCACGCCTTGTTCAAGTCCTGAAAGTCAATACAAATGCGAACTTGGCCATTCTTCTTTTGTACAGGGATGACATTAGCCAGCCAAATTGGGTGAGTGATAGGTTCAATGAAGCCTGCCTGCAGGAGGCGTTCAATCTCTTGTTTGATCTTCAACTCGAGCTCGGGGCAAAAGGTCTGCGAGTGTTGTCGGATAGGGATGGATCCGGTAGTAATGTTAAGATAATGTGTGACTAAGGCGAGATCCAGTCCAGGAATCTCATTGTAAGTCCATGCCAAGACATCACGATATTTGTGAAGGAAGGAAACCAATTCTTCTATTTGGCCGAGGGGTTTTGTACCGATGTAAGTGTGTCATGGTTCTTCACCCAGGTCGGCCAAGTTGATTTCTTCAAGATCTTCGGCTTGTAGTCGAGGACCATCTTCATAGCAAGTTGGTGCTTCGTCGGGGGTGAGGTCAGGATCTGGCGGGTAATGCTCGGCTGTGCAGCACCATTCAGTTTCCACTAGTGGGTCAGGGTCGAGGGGGTCAGATGAGGGACAACCTAGAACCCCTGCACACCATCATAACTGGTACATCACTTTACCATCTTTGACGATGCGTTGGAAGGCTGGTTCAGGCTTGTGCTTCTTAGACTTGGGGGATGCAGGAGGGGAGTTGGCCTTGGCAGCAGGTGGTATGGCTGAGGTTAATGCTTTGTTCTTGCTGCCCTTCTTTGTTTTGGACTTGGTAGGTTTGTTGCCACATAGTTCATCCCAATTTGGCAGCTTTGTAGAATGGATGTGAGCAGTGTTCTCACCATCCTCGGCAAGCTCAGTGAAGAAGAAGGCCTCAGCAAAGTATGATTCTGCACACTCGAACGGAGCCTTCGTGGCTGGTATTATCACTACTACCGAGTGTCCTGCGGGACTGGCCACCAGTTTGACACACTGATGGTACGTTGTTGATGTGAATCCACGGCCGGCCAAGTAAGATGTGGAATGCGGGCTCGCTGTCCATTATGTGGAAAGTGGTGTCATGATGTACGGACCCGACCATATGGTCGACAGTGATATGGCCCAAGGTTGATCGGTGACCATTCCCAAAGCTTATAATTTTAATTGGGTCTCGTATGATTTTCCTTGTGGGGATGCCAGCTCATTGCAAGGTAACGAGGGGCATGATGTTGACAGATGCTCCACAGTTTACCAAGGCACTACGAAAGCCCGTGCCATTAACGGTACATTCAAAAAATAAGGGCCGATTATGCTGTTCGACTGGTGGTAGGTCCTCGTCCAAGAAAAGTAATGCGAAAGAGGGATGTGTCGCAGCTTGGCTTGAGCAGCGAAGGACTCAGGGCCGAGGCCTGTGGTGACCTCAATCAGGCAGTTGGATAAGTAACTTCTTACGGCGGGTGAAAACCCCATTTCATCAAAAAAATCCTTTGATCTTTGTCATTTGGCCCACTGAGGACTATGGTTGGGTAGCTGGCTGTACACATGGTGTGACCATCGGGATAGCCTCCGTAGAGGCTTCGGTGATGATAGGTTCAACATGGTCGGTGATGGCCATGAGTACTTGATGCTCTCTTGTTGTTGTTGTTGTTGTTGTTGTTGTGTGGTGGGTAAGGCAGTCGACGTACGTCATTATTCTTTCAGAGCTGTAGGTCACCTGCTGCGACCTTCCTTGCAAAGATATCTCGCAGCCCATTACAATTTTTGAGATGATGGCCGACGGCGCGGTGGTAAGGGCAGTAATTAGGTTGGGCTTTGTTTGCTTCCATGACATTGGCTTTCATTGGCGGCAGTTAAAAGTTATTATCATTGTTCACCCATTCCGCCAAAAGCTCTTTCACCATGTTCAAATCACATGGGTACTCGGGGGCAGGCTCTCGCTGCCTCCTTTTGTCGGGGCACCGGTTCCCTTCTTGGAACTGACGCTTGTAGGGGTTGCGGTTGTTGTTACTATTGTTTCTGTTGTGGTTGTTATGGGGTAGAGCTCCAGATGGTTCGGCCGTGGCCAATAGTGCATTCTACGGACAGGGCTTCCATGGCTTGACTAGGCCAACTGACTCATAAGTGCGGCAGGCTACTTCCTTGAGGTGTCCCCATGACCTCAACTGTAGGTTCTCAATGTGTACCCAATATACATCGCTTATGTTCTTGATGCATATGGGTACTAGGGTCTCGTCCTTGCTGAAGTCCTTACACTCGAGGCATTTGAGATGGAAGCGGTGCACGTACTTGTTCAAGTCCTACCCTTGATTCTGGTGGATGTCGACAATGTCAACGATAGTGACACGTTTAACCTTGTAATGGAATTTGTCTAGGAATAGCCGAACCATGTTGTTCCATGCATGGAAAGTCCCCGCAGGGATCTGGTGATACCAAGTATAAGCCAGTCCTGTGAGGGACTTGTGAAATTTTTTCAACTTCAAATTGTCTCTTGGACCATACTGTTCCAATGATCATGCGAATCTTGTCAAGTGTTCACGGGCGTTGCCCTCGCGTCCGTTGAAGAGCACAAAGGTGGGTTGCTTATACTTTGGGGCGTAGGGTGTCATGGCGATGTCACTGGCGTAGGGGGCATGGCCTGTCAAGTTATCAGAGGAGTCGGGTGTGGAGTGTTGTGACAAGCTATGCATGAGTACTTCCAAGTCCAAATGGGTGACATAGTTAGGAGGTGGGTCTTCATGGACAGTCAAAGGGTGGTGGCTGGTTAGGACGTCGCGAGCCCCCGAGGCCCAGACAGGGCAAGTTGGTGGATAGGTGCAAGAGATGGTTGATATATGAGAGGGGCTGGGAGTGGCAGTTGTATATGGGCATGGCTGGGTGGGCAAGACATGTCTACTACCTGGCCGATCGTTTGATGTTGCTCGGGTGGGTAAGGGTTAGGCTCCATCTCAATGGAGTCATGTGTTTCGGAGGAACTCCGTGTTGGCACATGCTGGGGTACAATGACATGGATCTGTTGTAGCACAGGTCCGAGATCTGCTTGAGGTCTTTGGGATGGCACTGCAGATAGAGGTGCGTCTGGGATGGGTGAAGAAGATGTTGCGAGTCCTACCGCCAAGGGTCTAGATGATCAAGGCGGCAGTGGCAGTCGCGACACTAGGGCCTGAGCGGCGTCAAGAGCCAGCCCAGGTCATTGAGGCTGGACCGGTGCGGTGGAGCGTTGTAAGGCCAACGCCTGTATGGATTTTTGCATTTCCATAATGGCGGATATCAGAGTGGTCTGTGACTCTTGTAGGTTGGCTATGGTAGGAGTGAACTGCTGCATGGCTGCATTGACAAGTCCTTGCACCTCAGGTGCAGTGACTGGGGGTTGATCTTGGACAGGTGTGGTACTTGTCTCTTCTTGGTCTTTGATGTGGGTTTCTTCTCGCACAGTGGTGGCGAGGCCTTGGCTGGTAGTCCTCGTAGCTCTTCATTGTACAGGCATGATAATAGAGGGTGCAAGACAGGCAGACTGTAGTACGATACTCACCTCCCCAGCAGAGTCGCCAAAATGATGCCAAGGAAAGTGGGTTCGTACTACGTGGAGGTGCCATAAGGGACGCAGTCAGTGTCAGCTGCCAGATGTATACAGTGAGAAATAGTAAGGATGGAGTAAGGGCAGAGAGCAAGGCTTCCCCGATGGGCCATGAGGAGTGGCTGTGCTGCGGAGACGAGGTTGAGGCGAACAGGTCCGGCAGTCGATGATCCAAGCTAAGGTCCAAGTTACGGTCCAAGTTGAGGTCCAATGTCACGGTCAATGTTATGTCCAAAGTCACGAGAGAAATGTATTTCTCTTTCTAGAATCCAAGAGCTCTCAAGTTCTAGAGTGAGAAAGTGATTTTTGTCAAATGAGAGAATTCTATCGGAATGAGTCCAAAACTCCACTATTTATAGTAAATAGTATGCTTATGTCATAAAATGCCACATGTCGTCCCCTGGGAGTGACACGTCACCAGGGATCCTAAAATACCGGTTCTCCGTTGGACTGCTGGTTCCCAAATTCGCATTGCCTCGCCCCATACACCGTCGCTCTACCTGTATGAGAAGACTGACCACACCACGGCAGCATGATCAAAGTAAGCCCATTGCCCCAGCCATCGGTCCAAGCCCTTACTAAATCCCACAAGGTGCGTCAAGAGACGCGCAGAGGACTTAACAGCATGAGGGTTGCCCCTGTGACCAACTGCCAGGTGGACTAGGCACAATGCCCTCCAAAGACCTGCTTCCGTCTCGGAGTGACCCAGGGGTCATTGTCCTGGGGGCGTCGACGATCACCGGTAACGTGAGTGGACGTGGTCGCAGCTCAGTGCTACTGTCATGCAAGTCACCCCAAGCAGCGATAGCTTTGTGGTAACGAGCCTATCCCACTACGAAGGGTCTTCGTGCCGGAGCACTACGAGAGCCCCCCGTGATTGTGACGGTGATGGCTTTGTGGTAACGAGCCCATCTCGTGGCGGCGATGACTTTGTGGTAATGAGTCCATCCCGCTGCGAGGGGTCCTTGTGCTGGAGCACTACGAACGGAGTCCCCCGTGATTGTGACGGCGATGGCTTTGTGGTAACGAGCCCATCCCGTGGCGGCGATGACTTTGTGGTAATGAGTCCATCCCGCTGCGAGGGGTCCTCGTGCCGGAGCACTACGAACGGAGCCCCCCGTGATTGTGACGGTGATGGCTTTGTGGTAACGAGCCCATCCCGTGGCGGCGATGGCTTTGTGGTAACGAGCCCATCCCATGCGAGGGGTCCTCATGCCGGAGCACTACGAACGGAGCCCCTCGGAAGCATGTAACATGATTGTGGCGCATGGGCACGGCGACGAACGTCGCGAAGACAACACCTGGTGCCGGGGGCACATGTTATGGAAGTGGCGCATGGGCGCGGCGACGAACGTCGTGGAGCAATACTAGGTGCCGGGGCATGTATCATGACAATGGCGCACGGGCGTGGCGACGAACGTCGCGGAGCAATACTTGGTGTCGGGGGCACGTATCATGAAAGTGGCGCACGGGCGCGGCGACGAACGTCGAGGAGCAATACTCGGTGTCGAGGGCACGTATCATGAAATGGCGCACGGGCGCGGCGACGAACGTCACAGAGCAATACTCGGTGCCGGGGGCACGTATCATGAAAATGACGCACGGGCGCGGCGACGAACGTCGCAGAGCAATACTAGGTGTCGGGGGCACGTATCATGAGAATGGCGCACGGGCGCGACGACAAACGTCGCAGAACAATACTTGGTGCCGGGGGCACGTATCATGAAAGTGGCGCACGAGCGCGGCGACGAACGTCGCGGAGATAGCGCACGGGCGCGCGTCGGTGTCCCGGAGATGGGACGTGAGTTGAGTGTGCCTGTTATACCAAAATAATGAATGCAATATGTAGTAATGACAAAGTTGAGAATGATGATACGGGGTTTGTCGGTGACGGGTCATTCGGCGGTAGCGCGCGACTTTGAGCGACGAACGTCAGAGAGCGACGCACGGTCGCGGACGTCGGATGACGGACGTCACGAGGTTGGTGTGTGCACGTTGGTGGGCTTCGCGAAAGCACAAAATATGGTTCGAAACAGTGTGCGCAAAAAAGGGGCAAAGCCGGGGATTTTGGGGAAAGGCCAAGGCCGACCCCCTGGGGAGGCCGAGGCCGACCTTAGGTGTGGCCAAGGCCGACCCTAGGTGTGGCCAAGGCCACTCCTCCGGGAGGGGGCCAAGGCCACCTTCCTCCTTTTGGTGAACTTCGGGCGCGCCGACGGTTGGTGTTTTGATGGGCAATGACGAATCCGAAAGTTGCATTACGACGAGCGTGTTGCCGTGAGTCGTACCCATGTGACGAACAAGGTGCCAAAGTCACATACGAAGCGTACAAAGCGAACAAAGCGCAAAAAGGACCTTGCGCAAAAAGTGAACAACCGGGGGAAAAGCCAAGGCCAACATGGAGGCTGAGGCCGACTCCATGGCCTTAGGGGAGGCCGAGGCCGACCCCAAGGGGTTGGCCAAGGCCTTTGCCTCTTGACCCCGTCGCTCTGTTGCGCCATCGGCCGATGTTTTTGGTGAAAAGGTGTTCGGGTGGTCTCGGCGTGACGATCGTGCTCTCGTGAGTCACGCTAACGTGAAATAATTGGCGCCTAAGTCACGCACAAGGCGCGCGAAGCGAAAAACACACGTGACTTGAGCGTGCGCGTGCTGACCGGTTTGATGCGTTGAAAATTTGACCGTTGACTACGTTGACGTGTCTGCGAAGCGGGACCCCTAGCGGGCCATTGGGTCCGACCAGAATAGGTTGGGAACATCGGATATTAGACCATGGGAGCAATGCGTAAACATGATTGCTAAAGCCTTAAAAGGGTTCACTGATTTTTGAGCTTAATAAGCATGATATACATCGTTGAATCCATGGTCACTAGTGGCGATTATGTTGGCTACATGTCAGAACAGTTCATTGGCTTTTGCACCTACTGAAAACACTGCCCAGGATTGAAGAGA
>JAVXUP010003344.1:0-73862 GCA_033070095.1 Escallonia herrerae | reverse complement strand
GTATTTTAGAGTTTAAAATTATGGATTGAACTAGGTTTATGGTTATGTGTGTTTAATGTGAATACGAAACATAATTGTCGCTATAGGTGAAAACTTAATTAGACAGTTTTTCACGAATTTATAAAAAATAGCTAGAGCTAGATTTTGCCAAAGTACAAAAAAGAGACCCTAGTTATTTTTAAAAGATCTGTATCAGGTAAAAATTTCAGATTTTTCCAAAGACTGGAAAGGGGTTAACTGATACGGGGAACCTTGTAACTTTGCAGTGTAATTTAAAATATCAAGCTAGCGCGATTTCGCGCGAAACTTTTATGAGAACCCTAGGATGTTGGGAAGTTCCATTCCCCAGGAATTCGGGCCATTCCGAAGTCCGTTAGCTATTTTTTTGGCCGAACGGGCTTTTAAGCGCTTGATCCGGACACCGGTTCGGGATTTTTGGCGAAACCTCCGTAAAATACTTTTTAGATCAAGAATGAATTCAGGAAGCTTAAAATAGCATTTTAAAGCACTTTTGAGATTTTCTGATGCCAGGGGCATTTTGGTAATTTGCCACCCCGAGAGGGGTATTTTGGTAATTTTCCGGTAAAGTTTTTCAACGGACTTTTTAGTCCAGAAATGTAATTAAAACACCTGAAATGTTGTTTTGAAGCTGATTTGGGGCGTTAGGGTGATAATGAACCCTAGGGGCATTTCGGTAATTTGTCGCTCAGGGGGTATTTTAGTAATTTAACATTGTAAAATTTTCTACTTACTTTTAGTTCGGAAAGGGTGTAAGACACCCGGAAAGTTATTTTTTCCAGTTGTTCTGAGATGTTTGTTGGGGCGATGGATGCCAGCGGGTATTTTGCATAAGTTGGGGGTGTTTTGGTAACTTTCCCCCTTAAAATTTCCTGAGGAAATATTTGGTATATAATTGACGTAATACATTTAAAAAGTGGTTTTAAAGCGGTTTTGAGGTGTTGGTGGTGTAGCGGCCATCGGGGGGTATATTGCTAAATAACCACGTTGGCGCTAAATTTTAGGGAACTAGCGTAATTAAGCGTTCGGAGTGGTGGGAAGTGAGGAATTGTTTTAATACATTGAAATAATGAGATAATGACTATTGCTAATGCGTTGGTAAGCTAGGTTAAAGATCCAGTTATAGTTTTGGAATGTAAATATTATGGACGCTAAGTTGGTTTACGATTATATTTTGTTCTTAGAGATATGAATTTCACCCCGGACCTCATGATACATCAATCCTATACGATGACGATGACCACGTCGCGAGGCACGTATTTGACGGTGTCGATAGGGGTGTTTTGGAAACAATTCAAAGCACAAGTCACCTCGAAGAGTGGGTACTAAACGAGGAACAAATACAACTATTACACCGTCAAAATTTATCTATGTTCACCGATTGCGGGATTTGGTCTCGACACGACGATTGCCTTATATCCGCTCTAGTTGAACGATGGAGGAGCGAGACGAACTCATTTCACTTCCGGTTTGGTGAAATGACGATTACATTAGAGGACGTCGGATTTATACTTGGAATCCCATGTCACGGCAAACCCATTACTTTGAGCAAAACGTCTGCATCCATAGCGAATATGGCTAGGCAGTATTTTCCGGGAATTGAAGGAAGCTCTTACAACAAACGGCATCAAACTTAAATGGCTGAGAGAGCAGTACGGCGTGCTACCGGATGAATACACTCCTCATGATTTCGTGACGTATACGAAGGCATTCCTTCTGTATATTATTGGAGCTATATTACTTCCGACGCATTCGAAAAACACGGTGCATCCGAAGTATATGGTGTTCTTGGAGGATCTTGAGGAGGTATACTCGTATTCGTGGGGTTCAGCTGTCCTTGCGCACCTATATCGAGCACTGCATAAGGCTACGAGAAAGGTGCCAAGTCCATTGCCGCCTGCCTGACTCTATTACAGGTATGAGCATTTATTTTCTTGGTTTGATGTGTCAATATATTCGTGATTAATTACTAATTCCATATAATGTTTGCATTCACAGGTTTGGTCTTACGAGAGGCTACCCACGGGTCGTCCACAACCGCGGGAATATTCCGATGAGACGTGGCCTAGGGTGTGGGCCTGGGGGCCTACGACCAACCGGAAGAGACGGGTAGACCCTCACCACCATCTAAAGTTCTATCGGGGGAACTAGATATACTGGATGCATCCCAGGTGACGTGGCAGCCATATGGCAAGGTGATGCATCGGTTGGATGAGTGGTGTTGGCAACTTCCGGTGTCGTACGTGCTGGCAGGTTTGGTTCGGGTGCCGCTTATTCACTTCGAAGTATGTGAGTTTCAGATGCCCGATCGAGCTATGAAGCAAGCTGGCTGTCTACAAGGGATACCAAAACCCGCTGTAGACATGCGGCCATACAGGAGTGGTCGAGGGCCGAACTTCGAGGTGCCTGATGCCTTGAATTTGTTGAGCGACGAGGTGCAACAGTGGAATACCTGGCAAGAAACGTATGATAGCCTTGTATCGCTGAAGCACGACGGCATCAGTCTTGAGGAGTACCTGCAATGGTTTCTCAAGGTGACGCGCACGAGGGTGAATCGCCCTTCCCCCGACGAAGACATCGTATGCGCCACGTGAGGTCTATGACCAGTTCTGGGCATTGAACATTGTAAGTCATGCTAGTGTTGTTTCAATATTTATTTGCGCACCTTATCGACCATGCCTGAAATGATTAGGTATTTTTCTATGCATGTTTTTTAGGTTGACCAGGGCACTGAGGTGTTCAAGCAGCTGGAGCGTTTGACTGGTTTGTTGCGCATGCTCCTGACAGTCTCAAGAGCTCCATTGAGAGGTACAAGACTGAAGTTCACAACTTGCGTACCGGGGTTACCGAGGGGAGCCGTCTAGTCGCTTGCCTCCTGACGCGTACGACTCAACCCCAGAGTCAGGTGTGGGAGCCGTCTAGTCGCTTGCCTCCTGACGCGTACGACTCTCAACCCCAGAGTCAGGTGTGGGAGCCGTCTAGTCGCTTGCCTCTTACGCATACGACTCTCAGTTCCAGAGTCAAGTAGGATTCCAGGCGTCGCGCCCAAGCATCCGGTCGGATAAAGGACAACCGACGAAGCCATTAAGTCCGGCAAACGGGAGTGGATCGACCGGCACTACTTCGGGCATGAGCCCGTCGATTCAACTGACTTTCCTGTTGCGGGAATCGTAGCTCACTCTGATATGAGACTGTTGGCGCCGGACACAGATATTTTGAACTGGGTCATGGACGCTTACATAGATCTGCTCCGTGTTAGAGAGCTAAGTAATAACCCCTCCCAAACTCTCAAGCTCAACATGTATCCCTCTTTTCTAGCCCTCCTCTTGGTGAATAGCATGAATGACTTCACAGCATGGAGGAGGATGCGAGGGACAAGCAAGGGTGCATGGCGACCGTCTGCAAACGTGCTTGCCTTATTGAACTCGAGCGATCAATGTCATGCATCTGAGGCAAACCTAATCATGATACCTTGTCTTCACGGGTGCCACTTCTTCCTATTAGTTCTCCATCCAGCGAACAAAACGGTCCACATATACGATAGCCTAAGGGAAGACGGACCTGGTGGGCAGCTGGCGAGATGTACTCCACGTACATCAATGCGGTGGTTAGTTTATATTTCTTGAACTTCGCTCATAGTCTATTCTTCTTGTTAAGTAGGCTTGATAACTTTTCTTACTGTTGGATGCAGACTACTATCATTCCACTAGCGTGCCGACATGTTACGGGGGAAGCCATCACGAGCAAAACAATGATAGAGCCTTGGACGGTCGTGATGATACAAAACCGACCAAAGCAATATAACAGTCATGATTGCGGGATTTACGTCCTCAAGTACATGGACTACATAGCTCGCTCGGATGTGCTCGAAAATACGTCGTGGTTCGAAGGGATGCATTGACGTTTAGATATCGGATAGCCTGGGAGCTGAAAAAGGGTGTAGCTAGACGCCTTCCTTACCATTCCCCTGAGATGTAGTTGACGTTCATATGGATTATTATTAGTATTGTTGGATTTTGGATATTAAGGTTTCAAATTGAATTAACCTTATTATTACTTTAGAATGATTTTGGACAATGGGCTAACTAGCGTGCCTAAGATCTAATGAGCAAAAAAAACGTGAAAAAAAGTAGCCTGCCAAAACTGTGTGCAAATAGGGGCGTCGTAGGAAAATCTAAAAAATAATTTATCTCGTTTTTTGCCAAAATTCATAGAAATGGGCTAACTAGCGTGCCTGAGGTGCAATGAGCGAAAAAAAAGTGACAAAACAAATTACAACTTTTTTCGCAAGCTAAGAATTGGGCGCTAAAGTGTGCGCAAATAGGGGCGTCGCAGGAAAATCTAAAAAATTATTTGTCTCGTTTTTCGCCGAAATTCATAGAAATGGGCTAACTAGCGTGCCTGAGGTGCAATGAGCAAAAAAAATGACAAAACAAATTACAACTTTTTTCGCAAGTTAAGAATTGGGCGCTAAAGTGTGCGCGAATAGGGGCGTCGTAAGAAAATCCAAAAAATAATTTGTCTCATTTTTCGCCGAAATTCATAAAAATGGGCTAACTAGCGTGCCTGAGGTGCAATGAGTGAAAAAAGTGACAAAACAAATTACAACTTTTTTCGCAAGCTAAGAATTGGGCGCTAAAGTGTGCGCGAATAGGGGCGTCGTAGGAAAATCCAAAAAATAATGTCTCGTTTTTTGCCGAAATTCATAGAAATGGGCTAACTAGCGTGCCTGAGGTGCAATGAGCGAAAAAAAAGTGACAAAAAAAATTACAACTTTTTTCGCAAGCTAAGAATTGGGCCTAAAGTGTGCGCGAATAGGGGCGTCGTAGGAAAATTTAAAAAATAATTTGTCTCATTTTTTGCCGAAATTCATAGAAATGGGCTAACTAGCGTGCCTGAGGTGCAATGAGCGAAAAAAAATGACAAAACAAATTATAACTTTTTCCGAAGTTAAGATTTGGGCGCTAAAGTGTGCGCGAATAGGGGTGTCGTAGGAAAACCCAAAAAATAATTTGTCTCGTTTTTTGCCGAAATTCATAGAAATGGGCTAACTAGCGTGCCTGAGGTGCAATGAGCAAAAAAAAGTGACAAAACAAATTACAACTTCTTTCGCAAGCTAAGAATTGGGCACTAAAGTGTGCGCGAATAGGGGCATCATAGGAAACCCAAAAAATAATGTGTCTCGTTTTTCGCCGAAATTCATAGAAATGGGCTAACTAGCGTGCCTGAGGTGCAACGAGCCAAAAAAAAGTGACAAAAAAAATTACAACATTTTGCGCAAGCTAAGCATTGGGCGCTAAAGTGTGCCCGAATACGCCCTTCCAAAAATATCAATAATCCACAAACCAAATCACAAATTAAAAGTTTCACAAACCAAATCACAAATATAAACATTATAAAAGTTCAATTTATACAGCTGAAACATTAATCCTAACACTCTCCTCATCATCGTCCTCCTCGACCATACTGCCAGGTTCGATACCTAGCACTTTATAATGATTTCTCTTGTCATGATCAATCATCTTATTACACAATGCACACTTTCGCAATTTTTTTTGACCCGTTGCTTCTTCAATCAGATTCTTCATACGTATTGCTCATTTTCGCCCTTTTGTTTGAGAAATAATTGGATCAAAAATGTTGTCCTCCTCACCTTGCAGGCTAGTGCTGTCAATGACCGGCTGTGAAGCTCGATTGAATCTACCGGATGGAGTCGTCCGAGGGTCCCGTCTTTCTCGTAATGTCATCCTAAACTGTGCATGCTTAGCCTTATCCCGTGCGGCTGCTTCAACTTGATACCTGTACCCATCAAATGTTGACGCTGTATCCATTGATAAACCGTGCATGATGTTACAAAGGTGATTATATCGCAACGTCTCAGATTGCTCGAAATCGACTGAAACATTGGGCACGTAAGGAATGTGACCGTGGACTCTATTGGCTTCCTTCGTCCACCGATCCAAGATATACTCTGGAGGGATTTCACTAGCATTCTTGGCGCTAAAAACCCTTAACGCGTGTCGACAAAGTATACCTTTATGCTCAAACATTTGACAGTTGCAATTAACAAACCCGGTGTCCATACAAACTGCTACGGTAAAATGTCTTCTTTTCCTCGGAGCGGACGAAGAGCACGGATTGGCAAAATTCGTCACATTTGTCAAAGCATAAACCTTGAGGTCCCTGGTGGAATACTCGTGCAACTTTGTCATGCTATATTGATTCGACTTTAGTAGTTCCTCTTGAAACTGTCTAAACATTTCCTTGGTATAGACTTGAGCCGCATGAGCCTCCAAAGGTAAAAAAACTAATATGGCTCTTTCTCTGTAGAGAGTAGCCGTGTCGGCTTCTCTTTCAAGGTAAAATTGCCTATCAAGGACTTTCTGCATCTCTAGTACGAATTCTGTTATACTAGAAGACTGGCCTACGTACCCATCAAAGAATGAATTCATACTTTCGCTTCTCGAGGTCGTAGTCATTCCGGCTGCAAAAACCTTCTTCGTGTAGGCACCGACCCACTGTGTCTTGATCGCATACAACGATTGTAACCATTCATGATTGTACAAAGAGTAGTCATCCATTAACTTGGCCCACCTCTCCTCGAACACGTCTACCGTCAACGATTTCTTCACACATGTATTAAAGTCAGTCTTGAATGTCGGATGGTAGGCATATACATTATGAAGCCGTTTAGGATATTTATTGCTTATGTGCCATGTGCACAGGCCATGGTGAGTATCTGGCAGGACCTTAGCGATTGCATTTTTCATTGCCAGATCTTGGTCGGTGATGATGGTCTTTGGAGGAATATGATACATTTCTTTAAACCACTTTTCAAATAACCAGGTAATGATTCCTCCGTGTCATCCCTAAGCAGGGCAAAGCCAAACAAGATTGACTGATAGTGGTGGTTCACCCTGGTGAACGGGGCAAAAGGCATAGAGTACTTATTTGTGCGGTATGTGGTGTCAAACATCACAACATCCCCAAAATTTTGGTAAGCAGCTCTAGAACGGGCATCCGCCCAAAATATAGTACTAATGTGGTTCTCGTCATCCAGTTGGAGACTATAGAAGAAGCCAGAATTCTCACTTTGAAGACTCTTGAAGAGATCAAGTGTAGCTTGAGAATTAGTCTTACCGAAAGACTCTCTCCTCTGAACATGAAGTTCATTTCGAAGGTCAACTTCATTGAAACTCAACTTGTCAATCCCCCCAACCTGGCTTGAGAGAACCCCCATCATTCTAGAAGGTGGAATTTTAGCCTCAGCCATTGTAAATATCAGTTCCCTGTGTGCCGCGCTTATTTGTCGGTGCTGATGAATTTGACCAATCTTACTAGCGGTCATCAACTGATGATTATGGCTCAAATCCACTCCCGTCACAACCCATTGGTTTTCATTTTTCCGGTGTACTGCATACACATGGGCCTTGCAGCCGGTACCCGAAAATGTGTCCCGTTTTCGTTGTCTTGATGGCCCTTCGTCACTGATCCGAACAACGGGGGGTACATGCGGTACTCCTCTATGACACTCAAATAGTCTTCCACGAATTTGATCTATATTCGCCTGTTTTCTAGTCGTCTTAATTCTAATACCGAAACCTATCATTTTCGAATATGCTCTATAATATGCTTCAACTTTGTCCAGTCTTTGAAAAACTTGACCCAAGTAAGGTGGATCAGAATCTTCACAAAATATATTTCCTCCAGTTGCATCCATATTTATAGTAAAATCTAAAAAATAAAAATTATATCATTCTCAACAAGTCATAGAATTAAATAAAAGAAAAATAAAAATTATTTAAAAGTCATTCAGAAAATTTATATAACGTAAAATTACCAACATAGCCCCCCGATGAGCGGTAAATTACCAAACTGCCCCTGGGGGTTCATTATCACCCTAACGCCCCAAATCAGCTTCAAAATAACCTTTCAGGTGTTTTACTTATATTTCTGGACTAAGAAGTCATTTGAAAAGTTTTACAGGGAAAATTATTAAAATACCCCTCTCGGGGTGGCAAATTACCAAAATGTCCCCTGGCTTCAGAAAATCTCGAAAGTGCTTTGAAATGGGATTTTAAGCTTCCTGAAATCATTCTTGATCTAAAAAGTATCTTACAAAAGTTTCGCCCAAAAATCTCGAACCAGTGTCTGGATCGAGCGCTTAAAAGGTCGTTCGGCCAAAAAAATAGCTAACGGCTTCCGAATGGCCCAAATTCCTGAAAAATGGAACTTTCCAACATCCTAGGGTTCTCATAAAAGTTTTGCGCGAAATCGCGCTACCTTGATATTTTAAATTACATTGCAAAGTTACACGGTTGCGCGTATCACATAACCCTTTCCAGTTTTTGAAAAACTCTGAAATTTTTTCCTGATACAGATATGTTAAAAATAACTAGGGTCTCTTTTTTGCACTCTGGAAAAATCTAGCTCTAGCTATATTTTATAAATTCGTGAAAAACTGTCTAATTAAGTTTTCACCTTTAGTGACAATTACGCCCCACAATCAGCTTCAAAACAACATTTCAGGTGTTTTAATTACATTTCTGGACTAAAAAGTCTGTTGAAAAACTTTATCGGGAAAATTACCAAAATACCCCTCTCAGGGTGACAAATTACAAAATGCCCTTGGCTTCAGAAAATCTCGAAAGTGCTTAGAAATGGGATTTTAAGCTTCCTGAAATCATTCTTGATCTAAAAAGTATTTTACAAAAGTTTCGCCCAAAAATCCCGAACCGGTGTCTGGATCGAGTGCTTAAAAGTCCGTTCGGCCAAAAAAATAGCTAACCATTTCGGAATAGCCCGAATTCTAGGGAAATAGAACTTCCCAACATCCTAGGGTTCTCAAAAAAGTTTTGCGCGAAATCTCGCTAGCTTGATATTTTAAATTACACTGTAAAGTTACAAAGTTGTGCGTACCAGTTAACCCCTTTCCAGTCTTTAAAAAAATATGAAATTTTTACCTGATACAGATCTTTTAAAAATAACTAGGGTATCTTTTTTGCACTTTGGCGAAATCTAGCTCGAGATATTTTTTTATAAATTCTGGAAAAATTCTAATTTTGACGCCCTAAAAAATCGCTATTTTTGAATCTTTCGAATGTAATACCCCGATTTGTAAAAACGTAATTTTGATGCCCTAAACACAAATTTTAGACGATGGTAAAAACAATTTAAACGTAACACAGTTTAAACAATCAATTGGTAAGAATAATTTGAAATTAACATTGAATTATAAGACAATTTAAACAATTAATTGATAAGAACAATTTGAAATTAACATTGAATTATAAGAAAATTTAAAATACTTGTTTTAACTTGATATATTTAAAGAGATCTTCACAGCCTTTTAGACGCATAATCTCCACCCATCTTCTAGCGCATAATCTTTTTTTTTTTTTGGTACTGTTGTGGAGATTATGCAGGTGAGATATGGAGAATGAAGAGAGTGGAAGAAAGGGTTCGGGGAGAAGGGATTTTAAAGAGAGAAAAGTGAGGAAGAGAGAAGAAAGGAGACATAGATAAATTATGTCCATGAGTGAGCAGTAGTTAGTCAAAGGCTGTGAAGAAAGAAAAAAAAGGGCAGAATCAGGCTGTGAAGAAAGAAAAAAAATGGCAGAGTCAAAGTAAAAGGCTGTGAAGAAAGAAAAAAGATGGTACAGTCAAAGGCTGTGAAGAAACTCTGCAACCACCCACGCACAAGGAGACAAAAAAAAGGACACGAAAAGAATAAAAAAAAGGACAAGCAAAATAAAATAAAAAAGAACCGGGGTGGGGGTGGAGGGGGGGCCAGGAAGAAAAAAGTACACGAAAAGAAATAAAAAAACAAAAAAGGACACGCAAAATAAAAGAAACAAAAAAAGAACCGGGGGTGGGGGGGGCCAGGAAGAAAAAGAGGAAGGACAGAGAACCGCAACAAGAAGTTGTGGTTCAGGGAAGATAACAAAAAATAAGGACAAAAAAAAGAAGGAAAAGAAAACAGGGAAAGGACAAAAAGAAAATAGGAAGGACAAAAAGGGAAAAGAAAAAAGGAAAACAAAGGACAAAGAGAAAAAAGGAAGGACAAAAAAGGAAAAAGGAAAGGAAAAGAGGGAAAGGAAAAAGAAAACAGTTTGGGGTGGGGTGGGGCCGCAAGCACACAGAGAACCGCATCTCCTTGTTGCGGTTCGGTGGATAACATCCACCGGTCGATCTATATCAGCCCATATATATATATAAACAACTGATGTGATCAATTGCCATGATATGTATATTGATCGTATATATATAAATACATATCATAGCGATTGATCACGTCAGTTGTTAACTTCTATTATTTCGCTTAATATATACATGTGTATATATAAACACACCCACACGCGCGCGTATACACACATATGGGGAAAGCGAATATATTGATAGCGCGCGCAGACACACACACACATATATAAACTTACTGAAACAACAAGAAAGTATTATCACAATAGCAGATGTAATGTTACCGATATCTTACCGAAACAACAAGAAAGTGTTTTCACAATAGCATATGTAATGTTACCAATATCCAACTCTCCCAAGAGATGGAGACGAGTGTATTGTGCACAAAGGCCACCCTTTTTCGCGAAGGGGCAAAACAATATTGTAATTCTCTAAATCCATAAAGTTTATCGTCTCCTTACGACGGGCTCCATCAAACTATGGATCCTTCAACATAAAATCTGAGGCTCGCAGCGTCGCTTTTCTTTATGTACGTCCACAAGAAGACTATCAAACTAACCCGATTAAGTTGCCGAAAAACTAAAGCATTAGAGAATGTATAGAATATACAATAGTACCAAGCATATATCTTTTTTTTTTGTGTGTTTTATGTGGTAGGATTAATCTCCTTTTATAGCAGAAGGAACGTTAGGGGTTACAAACATATTAAATAATAACGGTAAAAAACATTACGAACAAAAATTAAGTCAAAAAGTCAAACCTATAATAGTTTTCAAATGGAGTACAAAAGTAGTTAATATTATGTCACCTTTATCGGTTGTTAACTCAGTATTATTTCACTTTTATCTCTTCATCAGTATTGGACTCTGGGACTGCCGGCCACTATTTATCACCACAAGAAAATATGTATTTTGCGACGGAGTTTTAGCGAAGGAAGGTATTCCGTCGCTAAACATGTCTTTAAGCGACGGAATATACCGTCGTTAAAACTCCGTTACAAAATACTATTACCGACGGAAGACACCGTCGGTAAAAGTATTTTGCAACGGAGTTTTAACGACGGACTTTTAGCGACGGAATTACCGTCGCTAAATATTTTTTTATAAAATTAGTAATTTTGAAATTTTTTTTAAAATTATTTAAACGACGGAATAAAACCGTCACTAAAAATTCTGTCGCAAAAGTCTTTATAATAAGACATTCACCGACGGAGTTTTAGCAACGGTATTATTCCGTCGCTAAAGATCCTCCATTTAAATCCAGATCTGGTTTCTTTCTCTCTCCCCGTTCTCTCTCTCCCCGTTATCTCTTTGAAATTCTGCTCCCACCCACCCACCGCCGTTCTCACCTCCGGCGACCCTTCTCTACGGCGACCTAGCTCCGGCGACACTCCCGTCCCCCACCCGACGCCGCGCCACCAAGCCTTGCACTCCGGTCGTGCCACAAAGCCGCCACTGTCGCCGCGCAAGGAAACCCACCAGTGCCGTCGCACCACCAACGCCGGCGCCGTCGTACCCACCTCGAGATTTGTATGTCAATTGCCCTAAATTATCTGAATTTTTTGTTAATTTGTCTTCAATTTAGGTTACATGCCCTAAATTATCTGAATTATTTAGATTTGTATGTCAATTTAGGTTCAATTTTTTGTTAATTTGTCAATTGCCCTAAATTATCTGAATTATTTATGATGTCATTCACTTTGTTGTTCAGACGGATCTTGGCTTATTGAAGAACTTGAACTTGTTATCTCTAATTTTCCTTAATTCTTGACGAGGTAGGGAAGAAAACCATATTCGATAGTTAGTCTGTAACACCGATATAGATCATAGTGACGCTGAAAGGTCATAGATTATGGGCCATTGCATGACATCAGGATAAGAAAGCCTCTGTATTGTTTATTCAATTCAACCGACCACTAAATTGAAGTAATTGAACCATAATTGAACCCTAAGTAAATCCTAAATTGAATGCCCTAATTGAATCGAACCCTAAATAAAACTAATTGAACCCCTAATTAAACCCTAAATTGATTGCCCCAATCTAACCGAACCCTAATTGAACCTTAAATTGAATGCCTCAAATCAATCAAACCCTAAATTGAATCAATAGAGCCCCCTAATTGAACCCTAAATTGAAGTAATTGAATCCTAAATTGAATGCCCTAATTGAATCGAACCCTAAATTAAACTAATTGAACCCCTAATTAAACCCTAAATTGATTGCCCCAATCTAACCGAACCCTAAATTGAATGCCTCAAATCAACCGAACCCTAAATTGAATCAATAGAACCCCCTAATTGAACCCTAAATTGAAGTAATTGAACCCTAAATTGAATGCCCTAATTGAATCGAACCCTAATTTGAACTAATTGAACCCCTAATTAAACCCTAAATTGATTGTCCCAATCTAACCGAACCCTAATTGAACCCTAAATTGAATGCCCTAATCCAACCGAACCCTAAATTGAACTAATTGAACCCTAAATTTAATGCCTCAAATCAACTGAACCCTAAATTGAATCAATAGAACCCCCTAATTGAACCCTAAATTGAACCCTAAATTGAATGCCCTAATACAATCGAACCCTAAATTGAAATAATTCAAGCGCATCAGATATGTGAATTTTGAACATTTTTTTCCCATTTGAACATTGATCATTTGTTTCATAATTTTAGGTTGTTAATTGTGCGTTTTAGAATTGTGATTATTGATCGATGATTTTAGGTTATTAGCTGTGCATTTGAAGTAATTGCGATTATTAATTGAAAATTTTAGATTGTTAATTGTGCATTGAGCATTTGAGATATTGAGATTATTGACGGAGGATGAGACCCAATTGGATTAAATGTGTGGTTTTTGTTAATTTTTATTGCATTGAGCATTTGAGAATTGAGAATTGAGGTTGTTGACGGAGGATGGGACCCAATTGGATTGAGATACCTGTTAGTTAGCACAGACACGGACAGCGTGTCTGATCGACGGTGTCCGACATTTAAAAAACAAATTAACGTATGCCGATGTGTCTGGAGGTGCGTGTCGGTGGGCGTCGGACACGTGTCCGGAGGCTTCGGACACGTGTCCAAAGGCGTCGGACACGTGTCGGTATGTGTCGGACACGTGTCCGGAGGTGTCAGACACGTATCGGACACCATATCGACACCCTATATGAGGTGTCGAAATTGAGATTGTTGACGGAGGATGGGACCCAATTGGATTGAGATACCTGTTAGTTAGCGCAGACACGGACAGCACGTCTGATCGACGGTGTCCGACATTTAAAAAACAAATTAACGTATGCCGATGTGTCTGGAGGTGAGTGTCGGTGGGCGTCGGACACGTGTCCGGAGGCTTCGTGGACGTGTCCAAAGGCGTCGGACACGTGTCGGTATGTGTCGGACACGTGTCCGGAGGTGTCAGACACGTATCGGACACCATATCGACACCCTATATGAGGTGTCGGAATTGAGGTTGTTGAATGTGCATTAAATTTAGGTTAGTTAGGTTAATGCGACATTTTTAGCATGCACCCCCTGGAATCTAATCGTGGCTCCAGCGCTGGCTATAATTACCCCTAATTAGTCCTGATTAGCAATATTTTAGTAAATCAATTAACCCTAATTAGCTCCAACGAGCCTAAATAGTTTTAATTAACCCTAAGAACCTGATGAAATTCAAATTAGCTGTAATTACCCCAAATTAGCCCAAATGAACCCAATTATGCGCATATTGATTGTAGTTAGCCTAATTAGTCATAATGTGCACTAACATAACCCAATTACGCCTAATTAGCGCTAGTTAGGACTAATCAACACTACTCGGCACCATCAAAACCATAATTAGGACTAAATAACCCTAATTAGTCCTAATCAACCCTAATTAGCTATAATTATCCGAAACTAGCCCTCATTAACATTAATTAGCCCAAACATAACCCAATTAAGCCTAATTAGCCCTAATTAGGACTAATCAGCACTACTCGGCACAATTAAACCCTAATTAGGACTACATAACTCTAATTAGCCATAATCAACCCTAGTCAGCTATAATTATCCGAAACTATCCCTCATTAACATTAATTAGCCCTAACATAACCCAATTAAGCCCAATTAGCCCTAATTAGGACTAATCATCACTACTCGGCACAATTAAACCCTAATTAGGACTAAATAACCCTAATTAGTCCTAATCAACCCTAATCAGCTATAATTAATAATCGTAATTAACCCTAATAACCCAGTTAGCCCTAATTAGCCCTTGTACATCCCATAATTACTCCATGTTGCCCAGAGATGGTTCAATTACTCGTTGTTTACAAACCCTGCCTTCTTTATATTAATTGTTGTTTTGAGAAGTCCATTGGCAACGAGATGGTTCAACTCGTTGCCAACGAGTTCTATTTAATGTGGAATTGGTAACATATGCAACGATCATTCTGTAGTTTTGATATTTCGAAAAGATTCTTGCATATCTTATCAATTTCTGAACACATGCATGCATAGAAACCCTTAGTTCCCGTTCAAAGGTACTCATTACAAGGTAATGCCTTGTAATGAGCCTTTGGATGTCCAGTTTGGACAGTTTGGAAAAGCTAATTGTTTATAAAACAGTATTTTGACTCATGCTTTATGTTCTATGTCGTGGATATTTGGTACACGTTCTCGTGTGTTTCTCTGGGTGCATACAGATCTGGTGTTTTAACATCCGTCAAACCTTCCTGAGCAAGGTTAGATGAATGTTAGAACACCTAATCGATGTGGTGTACTTGGAGAAATGCGGGGAGGTGCTGCCGAATTTTCCACAGACATCGGACTAAGCATGAGTTATTCACTGTTTTATAAACATGTGCTTTTCTGAATGGGATAGGACCACTACCTGTGTCAAGAGTGGAGGGAAAATATGTAGACATGTTGTAACATTCATGCATTGATATTTACATCGGCAATGCCTAATCACTGGTCATTATTGAAGGTGGTATACAGTACGATAATTCAGTCATCATGTCAGTCGATCGAAGTTGGATGAAAAGGAAGAATGCTGAAGATTTTGAGTGTCGCGTTGACGAATTTCTCGACTTCGCTTATGCGCATCCTGCACATGTTGACCTTGATAAGATAAGGTGTCCGTGCGGTAGATGTGAGTTGTTGCACTGGAGAAAAAGAATTGAAGTAAAATGGCATCTTCGTCGGTACGGTTTTATGGGTGGATACACAAGGTGGACGCAGCACGGGGAAACGATAGTATTGTCGTCCAACCTGGCTAGTCAAACTGAAGTTAGGGAGGAGGCACGATATGATTTCCGAGATATGATTATGGATGCTGGGCATGCTAATGTTGACTGGGGTAACGACAGTCCATAACCGCTGAACGAGGGGGCTCATCAGTTTTATGAGTTGTTGAGAGCTGCGGAAGAGCCGCTGTGGGATGGAGCTCCGAAACACACACGGCTGTCTGCGGTTAGCAGGTTATTACAGTTAAAATCAGACCACGGGCTGAGTGAGAAAGGTTTTAACGAGTTTGTTACCTTCATCAAAGAAATACTGCCCGAAAGTGAAAAGCTACCGCCGTCGTACTATGACGCGAAGAAGATGATGAGGAAACTTGGGTTGAGCTATCACCGGATAGATGCGTGCAATAACGATTGTGTATTATTCTGGAAAGAGAATAAGGATTTGTCATTATGTCCGGTATGTGATCATTCGAGGTACAAACCGGACAAAGGGAAGAAGAAAAACATTGCATGGAAGATATTGCGATATTTCTCGGTCACACCACGGCTTCAGAGAATGTACTACTCCTCCAGTACAGCTGAACATATGAGGGCTCACCGTGAGACTCGCAGCAACGATGCCGATGTGCTGACACACCCAGCTGATGGAGAGGCGTGGAAGGAGTTTGACCGCAGGCATCCAGTCTTTGCTCAGGAAGTTCGGAATGTTAGACTTGGTCTGGCAACCGATGGGTTCAACCCTTTCGGTCAGTCTACCACGCCTTACTCCTGTTGGCCTGTTATTATTGTCCCTTACAACCTTCCACCAGGCATGTGCATGAAGAAGCCGTATATGTTCTTGTCGTTGCTTATTCCGGGGCCGAAGAGTCCCGGTAAGGACATAGATGTGTATTTAAGGCCGTTGATTGATGAGTTAAAACAATTATGGTGGAATCATGGAGTCGAAACATATGATGCATCCCTTAAACAAAATTTTCAGATGAGGGCTGCTTTGATGTGGACTATACATGATTTCCCTGCATTGGGAATGACGTGTGGCTGGAGCACACATGGGAAGCTAGCATGCCCTGCTTGTATGGGCGTGAACCCCGGTCATACGTTAAAGCACGGCGGAAAGGCCTCGTGGTTCGGATGTCACCGTAAGCTTTTGCCACCGGGCCATCAGTTTCGTAGGCAGAAGGATAAATTTGACGGGACAATCGAGCGTGAGGTTGTCACACTGGACTACCCATCTGGTGAAGAAGTACTCTCACACCTGGAGGCACTTGATACTGACATACCACACGGTAAGGGTGTGCCGGATCGAAAGATTGCAGGGTTCGGGAAAGAGCACAACTGGAGAAAATTTTGTATCTTTTGGGAGTTACCCTACTGGAGGACGCTCGTTATCCGAAACAACATGGATGTGATGCATATTGAGAAGAACGTTTTTGATAATGTGTTCAACACAGTGATGAATGTCAAGGGCAAATCGAAAGATCACCTTAAAGCGAGAAGGGATCTACAACAGTTGGGTGTACGCCGTGAATTGCATCCTCGGACAGTCAGTGGGAGGACCATACTTCCGAAAGCACCTTACTGTCTAGACAAGAAACAAGTGGAGAAGGTCTGTCAGTGGGTTAAGAATTTGAAGCTTCCGGATGGGTTTGCGTCCAACATATCTCGTTGTTGCAATGTATCGGAATGCAAGTTCCAAGGGATGAAGAGTCACGACTGCCACGTATTCATGGAGAGATTCATTCCTATTGCCTTTCGGGGACTGTTGCCACGGGTTGTTTGCGAGACTTTGACTGAATTATCTCATTTCTTTCGAGATATATGCGCTTCTACGATCCGGGTGAGTAACATGGAAGTGCTTGAGAAGAACATTGTGGTGACGATTTGCAAGCTGGAGAAAATCTTCCCACCTTCGTTCTTTGATTCAATGGAGCATCTGCCTGTTCACTTGGCATATGAAGCTAAGATGGGTGGACCCGTGCAATATCGGTGGATGTATCCCTTCGAGAGGTAATCCTTAAATTGTTATAGTTGTTCGTTTACACTTAATGCGACATCTGTTATCATTGATATTTCACCTAACTCGATTCGCTAAACTTCTAGGTTCATGTTCCATTTAAAGAAAAAAGTCCGTAATAAGGCTCGGGTTGAAGGCTCAATTGCGGAGGCTTACGTAATGGAAGAACTTGTAAACTTTTGTAGTCAATATTTCGGGCCTAATGTTGGTACGAGGTTAAATCAACTAGGCCGAAATGACCCCGGATCAAGCACAAATTTGGAAGGGCAATTGTCAATATTCAAGCAGCCAGGGAGTCCGTTCGGCCGAACGTATACTCGATGGCTAACGGATGAAGAGTACAGTGCTGCAACAATATATGCCCTTCTAAATTGCGATGAAGTTTCGGCATTCGTTGAGTAAGTTAAAGTCTTAATTCACTTACATTGTTGTACATAATTGAAAGTGTGTGTTAAGTGAGTCAACTATATTGGTTTGCAGTGAGTTCGATGCGGAATCCTTAATCACTGATCCCGCTGGACTTGAATCTCATCGAAAATCACAATTTGTACAGTGGTTCAAAATTCGTGTAAGATTGTTTAACGAGATTATATTATGTGTTATATACAGTTCTGTGGCCAATTAGTATACTGATTTATCCTTAATTTTTACCGTCATCTACAATAGGTTCAGTCAATGGATAGACCAGTGGCCTCATGCTTGAAATTACTAGCCGAAGGCCCTAACAAACAAACATCCTGTTACGGAGGCTATATCATCAACGGGTTTAGGTTTAACGTAAAAGATGATGACCGAACAAAACAAACCCAAAACAGTGGAGTCTTGGACAACGGCCATTGCATGGATTTTTACGGAGAGCTAGATGAGATTGTTGAGCTAACATATTTGGGTTCCCAAAACCGCCTGGTAATGTTCAAGTGTACGTGGTTCGATGTCACATGCAGTAGAGGAATCCGTGTTAGCTCTCAAGGGATTGTAGATGTCAATGTCAAGTCAAGACTTGCATCAGACGAGCCCTTTGTGTTTGCTAGTCAAGCTGTACAAGTCTTTTACGCGGAGGACGTCGCCAATCCCAAATCTCATTGGTATACAACTATCAAGTCCAAGAAATTGCCCGTGACATATGACAGTGAGCTAGACTCCTTTCAAGCCGACCAACCACGTGTCTTGTTCCCTGTTGAGGTCAACAACGAGGAGGACGATCTTCCTCTTCCAACAACACTTCTTGTGGGAGAAGAAGTCGTAGATGATGACGCGGAAGATGTTGAAAGTGTTGGAGATGATGTGACCGAGTCTACTGATGAAGAGGATGAATTAGAAGATGAAGAGGACGACGAGTCCCACGAAGAAGAGGGCGACGACGAAAGTGATGAAGATGATTCGCAAACTGAAAATGATTGACTTGTAATGTTGTAACATCACGGGAAAAATGTAGTAACATTTTAGAACTTGGTGTTTATTGATGTGTTTTTGCACATCCGTTCATATATATATATATATATATATATATATATATATATATATATATATATATATATATATATATATATAGTGCCGATGATGATTTATGCCTAAATTATTGTTTTTCACGTGTTAATGTCTTTGTATATAATCTATATGAAGTCAGATATGGATAGGATACGGGCTATTCGTGGCCGGGCTGGACGCCGAGCTGCTTCCTCCCCGGTTAGTCCCACCTCGTCATTGCCTACTGATGACGAGGCACAGAGTGATCGCGGACAGCCATCGGGGGCCCAGCCCCAGCCGTCGCCCCAGCCATCGCCGTCGCCCCAGCCCCAGCTCGAGCCGTCGCCCCAGCCCGACGCAGATTCATCCCACACGCGCGTGCATTCTCCATCTTCCGTGGGTTCTACCTCAGGTATAGTTGATAACGGTGTTTCGTACATTTTCGCTAGCCTTATATTTGAACTGTATTAATGTCTGTGTTTTGTAGGATCTCGACGAGGCCGTGGTCCGACACGCGGGGTACGCATCGACCCCCAGCGTAAACAGAGAGTTACGCTCACGCAGGAGGGCCTGTAAGTACTAAAAATATCACCCCATGCCTTATGTTTAAAATTTTGGGGTGTTAATTTATATTTGAACTGTATTAATTAATTTAATTACTTCTTTGGCAGGATCCTGGAGAATATTGCGAGGACGAAGATCGGCGTTCTTGTGAAGGGCCGATTCTTCGAGCCACGCCTGTACTGGAAGGACTGGGATGCCGCTGCGAGGGAGGCCCTATGGGAGGAGTGGCTGGTACGGTGAAGTATTTTTTTCAGCGTTAGTAAATGTTAAATTACAGTTTGTTTTATGTTGTTAATTTGTGTTATTGAATGCCTTACAGGAGGGGTTCACGTTTGACACGCCTCAGCAGCAGGTACTGGGGCAGCAGGCTTTCTTTGCCTACATCGGCAAGAATTACCGCCGATGGCTCCACGATGCACGGGACCGGGCGAAGAAGGCGCTGCCCGCGGGTGCCCCGATGACGGACATGGCGAGATATCCCCCACATTGGATATCTCACCGTGTATGGGGGGAGATGATAGATCGGTGGGCTACGGATCCAGGTTGGGACGCCAAGAGTAAGAGCGGGACTGAGAACAGACAGAACAAAGATCCGACGCACACGGGGGGGTCGGTGCCACACGACATCGTCCGACACAAGAACGCGGTCGAGCACCCGGATCTGGAGGACGATGAGGTCGTAGCTCTGACGTATAATCAGACGCACGTGCGGAAGAAGGACAAGGACGAGACGCACCGGGCGGGCGACTATATTTCAGATATTGCCCGGCGGATCGATGTGAGTCAATTTATTTAAGTTAATGTTTTTTCTTTCTATCCTCAATGTCTGTTTCGTTAATTAATGCCCTAACATATCGTTAAACCACTATTTTTGCAGGCCTCGTATGAACAGCTAAGGGGGTCCGAGCAGCAGTCCGGACAGCCATCAGCGTCCACTAGTACGGCTGCGAGTACTGGGGGGTTGAAGCGATGGCTGGATACGCCGGAGGTCGTGAATCGGCCGAAAGGCCGCATACGCGGCCTGCCTAGCACGACTGCTCGTGCCGTGATAGGAGCGTCCTCACCCCCTGCTGCCCCTCCACAGACACCGGCTCCTCGGCCTCAGTTGGACGACGAGGAGATCCAGCGCATTGCTACAGTGGTGTGCCGGATGATCAGGGAGCAGGGCACTGCTGGACAGGCCGCCCCGGCCCCGGATCAGCAGGATCCAGATCCGGGACTCGGGAACCCCTGATGAGCCCCTTCCCGTGCCCGTTCCTAGCTTCCCCCCCCCCGTGCCCGCCTTGTACTCTTCTCCCCTCTCCTAACCGGCTATATCCGGTTCCCGGCTTGTACATATATGAATTTTTTTTATAATTGATTATATATATTTCTTTCTGTATTGATTATTGCGCGTTGTTGTTGAGATTTGAAAATTGTATTACAGGTTTGGGTAATTGAAAAATAAAAAAAAAATTCAAAAAAAAATTGACTTTTGGCGACGGATTAATTCCGTCGCTAAAGTATTCCTACAATCAGTTATTTAGCGACGGAATATTCCGTCGCTAAATAAGTTTTTTAGCGACGGAATATTCCGTCTCAAAAATATAAATTTGTCTCTAAAGAATATAATTCGCGACGGAATATCCGTCGCTAATTAAAATAAATCCGTCGGTAAAAATGACATATTTAGCGACGGATTTAAAACATTCCGTCGCTAAACTATTAGTGACGGGCTTTTATACGAGGGATATTTAGCGACGGTGAATCCGTCGCTAATTCGTTTAGAGACGGATTTTTGACTTTTAGCGACGGATTACCCCGTCGCTAAAACCCTGTTTTCTTGTATCAATTCGTCGCAGATGTTTCGTTTTCCTCCTCTCTTCAGCTTTCTACCTTCTGTCTGCTCTATGACATAATTAAAAGCAGTTTAGGGATGCACTCTCACAGGTGCTCTTCTTACTGCTGCTTATGTAGTCTAACGGTAAATTAAATCCTCTATACAAATGTTTTTACTTCGCTTATACTTGGCTAGAATCTTAATATATTGAACCATGTTAATTTCTTTTTCCCATACCAACAAACGGTAGTTTCCGCACTTCGTTCGTACTTAGATGCACTCAATACCTCAAACTTTAATTAGAATTGAATGTTTTTTTGATTGAATGTTCGAGTGACATGTTTCAGATTGTGCAAAATCTTGTCGTAGATGTAAATGGTTGCATGGTCACGAGTAATTTGCAGCATGGTTTCGGAAAACGAGGCCTCGTCTTGATCTTTCACGATCGTTGAATACAGAAGGAATATAGGCTAGCTCCTGAAAATTTTATCTCTATCTTGTTTAATGCCCGCCCACCTCCTACGAATTTCTTAGCTCTGCCATTGCGTTGGGCGAGAATTAAGTGTTTTATCTAGATTACCCAACTGTTCTTTTCTATAACATACTTATGAATCCTAAAGTCCAAAGAGCAGTATCCCAGTAGCAAGAGAAGTTAAGCAAAAGGTTTAGAAAAGTTTGGCTACAAAAACCCCAATCGCAACCTTTCAACAAATTTGTTCCTCCATCGTGATTACAACAGTCAATTGCACGTAGAGACAGTGATGCAAATCCAAATAAGGTTATCTTGACATGTAAATGAGCACTGATACAACGGGTGAAAGCCTTTCCTTGACTTGTATATGAAGCAACGCAATAATTCGTCTACATAAAAGACCCATACATGCAATATTTGTTTTAATAACAATATTTTTACAGTCCAGAGGCATGCAACAAGTCAAGCTGTTAATCTATGACAAGCCCCAGGCGAAGACGAGAATATAGAGATGCAAAGGAACGACAGTACAATGCGAAGGAACAGCAGTACAGGGAACAAAGTTGAGATATGTGAGGAATGGCAAATATTAACAGCTATATTTTAGTTTTCTGGTATAAATTCATGCTTTTGTCAACTTTTTCATCTTCTCTAATGTTAATATTATTTGTAAGATTGTATGTAGTCAAGGGGTTATATTGTTATTTTTCCTAATCTAGAATATTCTTTAGGGTTTTCTTAGTTATTGTAGGATACTACATCCATGCCTATATAAAGGCTCTTTGTACATATTATGTGACATACAAGAATCATATCTTCTCTTCTAACATGGTACCAGAGCCGTGACAATCCGACTAGCTATCTGCCACCCAAGCCACCGCCCACGGTTACTGTTCATCAACCCTCTTCCGCTCAAAAAATTTTCCCGCTTCTTGTTACCTCTGTCGAATTCCTTTAGTCCAAACCCTAATCCAACACCACCATAAGACTCTTTTTTTGCACCGATCAAAATGCCGCCAACCACGTCACCAGATTCGTCTCCACGCGCCCCCATGCGCCACCCCAAGTTCTGCCATCAGATCCACGCGCCACCAGTGTCCCACGCCGAAACACACGCAACCACGGGCCTGCACGTGCTTCCACGCGCGCCCACGCGCCTCATTCTCCAGAAACTCTGGGCGGACCCACGGCCCACTCGGCCACTTGGCCCGTATTCGAACCCGCAGCCCGCCCGCAGACCTGACCCTACTTGACCCTACCTTCTACTCGGTTTACCGTTTTCGATTCATTTAGAACGGTTTCTTTCTTTTTGACCGGTTCAGTTGATTTTGACCCGGTTTTCTCAGATCCCAAACCGGTTCCCACCATTTTATATAGTTCTGAACTCATTCCCACCATTTGTTTGCTTAAAATCCGTTCATATCTTTTATATTTTGAGCCTCTCATTCGGTTTCTTTTTTTTTATCTCTTACTCGTCTCTTTGCATGGTGACTGCAATGGATCATGCCTAGCCTATTTCTATCATCCTTGATGGTTTTAATTATATTTTTTAGGCCCAAGCTATGCGTAGCTTCATCAAAGGTAAGAAATTGTGGCACTACCTTACTGGTGATATTACTATACCCGTCCAAATTGCAGGTGAACCTCAACTAAAATTCGATGAAAGACTTGACGATTGGGATAGCAAAAATCATCAGATAATCAACTAGTTCTGCAATACCTCTGTTTCGTCTATCAATAAATAGTTTGGCCGCTATAATACTGCCAAAGAAATTTGGAATCTTTTGGCTCAGTGATACACTGCTGCAGATCTTGCTCATGAGTATCAGCTTCATGATTCCCTTCACTGGATGAAACAAGAGCGTGGTCAGTATATCAAAAGCTTCCTTTATCAGATGCAAGGGATTTGGGATCAATGGAACTTTTAGAACCATCATGGACTTGTTCTAAGGATTCCGCTCATTTTATTGTTTACCGTGACCATCTTTGCCTTATCCAGTTTCTTATGTCTCTTACTGATGCTTATGAATCTGTCCGAAGCTCCCTTCTGCATCGGAGTCCATTACCTACCCTAGACAATGCCGTTACTAAACTTCTTTATGAAGAAACCCGTCGAGGCCTTCTGTAGACCCGTCGTCCTGATACCGTTCTTGCTACTCCTTCCCAACCTTCACACATCTCTTCACCCTCATCAGCTTCGAGACGTTCATCATCTTCTTCCTTTCAACAGGAATGTCAGTACTACCATGAGTTCGGTCATAAGACTCTTGATTGCCCTATTCGCCCTTGTAGACTATGTCGTAAGATTGGCGCTGGTCACTTCCCACAAGACTATCCTTGTAACCCTGAAAAGTTAAACCCACATACCACCGTCTGATGACTTTACGGCCCCTCCTGAGATGTCTGCCCGCCCTGCTGATCTTGTTACACCTGATCAAGGTCCACCATATGTCTATGAGGTTACTGAATCTACACATTCCCTTCATGATCGTCCACAGGGGGTACGAAAACCTCCAGCATATCTTCAGAACTTTCATTATTTTTCTGCTATTATTTCATTACATGAGCCTCAATCTTATCGCGAGGCTAGTTCTGATCCTACTTGGTAGCAAGCGATGCATGATGAATTACAGGCCCTGGCTAAAACCCATACTTGGGATCTAGTTGATCTTCCTCTTGGAAAAACATGGGTCTATAAAATTAAGACTCGCTCTTATGGCTCCGTTGAGCGTCATAAGGCCCGTTTGGTAGCAAAGGGTTTTACACAAGAAAATGGTATTGACTACGAAGAAACATTTGCTCATGTAGCTCATCTTACCTCTATTCGTAGTTTACTTGCAGTTGCTGCTGTTCGCAAGTGGCCTTTATATCAGATGGATGTCAAGAATGCCTTTCTTAATGGTGATCTCATTGAGGAAGTCTATATGCAGCCTCCTCCAGGATCCTCTCATCCACCGAACAAAGTTTGTTGGCTTCGTCTTGTAATATATGGTCTCAAACAAGCTCCTTGTGCCTGATTTGCCAAGTTCAGTTCCACTTTGCAACAATTTGGTTTTGCATCAAGTGCATATGATTCTGCACTCTTTATTCAAAATTTGCCTAGGGTATCATAATTGTGCTCCTCTATGTGGATGATATGATTATCACAAGCAGTGATCTTAATGGCATTTATATTCTCAAAGAAGATCTTAATCACCACTTTGAGATGGAAGATCTTGGTACACTCAGTTACTTAATTGGACTTGAAGTTTTCACTGCCTCCAACGGATATTATCTTTCTCAAGTTAAATATGCTTTCGATCTCCTTTCTCGTGCTGGTTTGACTGATAGCAAAACCACCTCTACTCCTCTTGAGCCTAATGTAAAGTTTACTCCTCTTGATGGTACACCTCTTCGTGATCCTACTTTGTATCGTACATTAGTTGGCAGTCTTGTGTAATTGATCGTCACTCGTCCTGATATTGCATATGTTGTACACTTGGTTAGCCAATTTCTCTCTGCTCTACGTACGACTCATTTTGCTACAGTCCTTCATATTCTTCGATACATCAAAGGTACCTTATTTCATGGCTTACATTTTCCCTCTCACTCCTCTATTGAGCTACATGCATATTCTGAGTTGATTGGGCTAGGGAATCTACCGATCGACGCTCTACTACTGATTTTTGCTTCTTTCTTGGTACCTCTCTTATTTCTTGGAGAAGTAAGAAACAGACTCTCACAGCACGTTCTAGTACTGAAGTTGAATACCGAGCACCGACTGATACGACCCAAGAGCTTTTATGGTTGCGGTTGCTACTTAAGGACATGGGAGTTACACATTCTACTACTACACCTTTATATTATGATAATCGAAGTGCCATTGAGATTGCTCAGAATGATATGTTTCATGAGCGCACCAAACACATTGAGATTGATTGTCATTTTGTGCGTCAACATGTTGTTCATGACACTGTTTGCTTACATTCGGTCACTTCTCTCAATCAAATGACATATATTTTTACCAAATCACATTCTCCAGGGCGACTTCAAGATTTCGTTTCCAAACTCCAGCTGGCTCGTTCTCTCCCACCTTGAGTTTGAGGGGAAAGGGGTGTTAATATTATTTATAAGATTGTACGTAGTCAAGAGGTTATATTGTTATTTTCCCTAATCTAGAATATTCTTTAGGGTTTCTTAATCATCGTGGGATACTGGCTCTTTATACATATTATGTAACATACAAGAATCATATCTTCTCTTCTAACATCTAACATGAATACTACTGGTTGGAAGCCGAGAAAATTACATGCCTGATTTAATTTCTAACGAGCATATAGCACGTGGATTAAGCTTGAGAATCCAACTCTAAGTCAGCTCGACAGTGCATCTTTTTTGGCCGGCCTTCTAGTGTACCCACAGTTGCAGACGGTGAATATCCAACCAGCACATCCTTATAGTTTACAATCATGAGGTAATCTGTTCCACACTGTGTGCCAGGACTTGACGGAACCAAACCTGAAACTTCAACACTCTTTGCTCATTCTGCCGTTAGACAAGAAAGGCTTTGCCAACCAACTCATCTACGTGCACCGCCCTTGCGGAAAAGGTCAGATTCTTGGTGGTTTCGTTCTTCTCGGCTTGATGGAATGCAGGTACTGTTGAGTTCGAGAAAAGTGTGTTCCCGTAGAAGAGCGACGCGCTTACGTACTCGTGAAGATGCTTTGAATCTTGAAACGGTTTTGGAGTGAGAAACTGACGTTCCAACTTGCAGTTATCTCTGGGGACAAAGCATTGATGGGTGTGGATACAACGGAATCAACCGTGAAGTGCAGGTGTTCAGGAGGACGACGGAGTATTAGTGCTCCATAAAGAGCAATAGGACAGACAAAGATGACTAGTAGTGCTACCGAAAGCAAACAATATAACCACCAAGTCCCTTCTCTTTGGTTTGAGGGCGTGCACGGTGCCATAACTAGGAACTCCGATCTGACAGCCAGCACAAGAATAGAAAACTTATGAGGGTGCTTCTCTAGGGGGCTTGAAGTATGAGCCTGTGTATATATAGGCAGAGAGTGTCCTCCTTCAAGTGAGCTAAAGAATATCTAGTGAGCATCAAATTGTGACTAGCAATCGCGGTTGATAAGACGTCTGCTATTGTACCAAGAGTCCTGCAATTAGAAAAAAAATTTTCTATTTTGTCGATCGAATTTGTGGCCATCATGTAGGTAATAAGCGAGTCGAAGCAATAAGATTACATTTAATTTATGAACTAACATATGATTTCAAGGAATCGCTATGATCGTTGCCGATGAGAAAGATGAATCACTTAGAGAGATGTGGATGGTGAAGGCCATGGCTCATCGCAAAATTTCTGGATTTTTTTTTTGTTTAGTTTCTATATACGCATTTTGATATAATTTCCTTGTTATTTATGCATTCATCCGCCTCAATTAAGCTTCTCACTTGGGATAGCATCCCTATTGGCAAACAAACAAACTAGTTGTTATCTTATTTTTATGTTGTCAAAAGTTATTGTAATGGGTACTTCCGAAACATTGAACACATTTCAACCCAATAACGTACTTTTGTCTCCCGCAACAAACGGGAGCTAATATTACATGATATATACTGTATAAGTTTGTATTTTCATTCATGAGAATGACATAGGAAACAAGAGATTGCTTGAGGGAAGCAATCTCACTGCCCACATATACATAGTATCAATGGATCGGACTGGACTCTGATCTGACCTTGTTTAGCGTGGACAGAGTATAGTTCCGTTAGTAGTAGTTCTCTTAATTATTTTAGATTGACAAAATTTAAAAATGGCTGCGGTGGCTCTTGTAAAACCATAAAATAAATGTTTTTACTATTCGCTCAAAAAATAATAATGAACGGTCCGAGATCCACTGCTCTGCAAAGCATAGTATCTTTGGGCTTATATACTTGACACGTTAATTGGGTAGTTCCTTTACGCTTAATTACTTCCTTCTCCCGTTAAATGAGGTATTCTTTCCTAGAGTAGCGTGCTTTGTATAGCGGAACGACTACATTCTTTTAATGGCCCTCCTGCTTCTTCATTGTTTGAAAGAGTAAAAGAAGATCCCTCGTGTTCACCTATTCTAGTCGCACCCAAAGGCCCACTGGGAGTCCCATTTTGCATGACACGTCCGCACAAGCAACATCCAATATTCAACGCTTCCAACCGGTCAAAACGTGCACACTCAAGTCACGTGCACTTCTCACTTTTTCTACATGACTTCGTCACCAAAAAACTCATCCTTACGCGATTGCTCATCATGCTCCGACCGTCACACTTCGCCCGTCACCCATCGGCGCACCTTGGCACTTACCGAAGAAAGTCGACCTTGGCCTTCCCCTTGGGGTCGGCCTCGGCCTCCCTTGGGGGTCGACCTCGGCCTTCCTCTAGGATTGGCCTTGGCCTTTGACTTCCATACTTAGCATCTTCACTACTCTTCAAGGGGTCGGACATCACTCCGCGACCCCCGTCGCCCCGACGTCACTCCGCGACCCCCGTCGCCCGGAAGTCACTCTGTAACCCCCTTCGCCCTGAAGTCACTCCGCGAACCCCGTCGCCAGGACATCACCTCCGCGACCCCCGTCACCCGGACGTCACTCCACGACTCCTGTCGCGCCAGGACGACACTCGGCCGCACCCGTGCGCAGCGCTGCTGATACAGCCATGCCCCCGGGCTCTCTGTCATACTACCGTGCCCCCAGCACCGTATACACTTTGTCGTGCCCATGCGCCGTGCCACTAACACAGACGTGCCCCGGGCACCTCACTCATTCTGTCGTGCCCGTGCGCCGCACTGCTGATACAGTCGTGCCCCCGGGCTCTCTGTCACACTAATGTGCCCCCGGCACCGTACGCGCTTCGTCGCTCTCATGCGCCGTGCCACTAACACAGACGTGCCCCCGGCACATCACTTACTTCGCCATGCCGATGGGCCGCGCTGCTGATACAGCCGTGCCTCCGGGCTCCCTGTCACACTACCATGCCCTAACACCATATGCACCATGCTTCGTGCCACTAATACATGCATGCCCCTATCCCCTTACTCACTTCGTCGTGCCCATGCGTTGCGCTGCTGATACAGTCGCGCCCCTGGCTCCTTGTCACACTAAAGTGCCCTCGGCACCATACACACTCCGCCGTGTTGCTAATACAGCCCTGCCCCGAGGCTCTCTGTCACAATGTCGTGCCCCCAGGCACCATACACACTTCACCCGCACCTGTGCGCCATCTTCATGTTACATGCCCCCGGGCACCACACTCATTCACCACACCATGCTCCCCCACCATGGACGTGGAACATGCTTCGACCCACTCTTCGGAGTGTGCAGCATCCTGCGGGAATAGGCAACTCCTCCGGGACACTATCTCCTCCAGGGAGCTTTTTAACTCCCCTTCCGCCAGGTAGACGGCTCCTCCAGGATTCTACCTCGGCCTGTCGGGTAGACGGCTCCTCCGGGATGCTACCTTGATGCGCTCCGAGCGCTTCGATACAAGGACTCACCCGCGGGGATAGGTGACTCCTCCGCGACACTATCTCCGCCAGGGAGCTTTTTAACTCCCCTTCTGTCAGGTAGATGGCTCCTCTGGGATGCTACCTCGGCCAGTCGGGTAGACGGCTCCTCCAGGATGCTACCTTGACGCGCACCGAGTGCTCTGGCATAAGGACTCACCCACGGGGATAGGCGACTCCTCCGGGACACTCTCTCCCCCCAGGGAGCTTTTCAATACCTCTGCTGCCAGGTAGACGGCTCCTCCGGGATGCTACCTTGGCCTGCAGAATAGGTGACTCCTCCGAGACACTATCTTCGCCAGGGAGCTTTTTAACTCCCTTTCTGCCAGGTAGACGGCTCCTTCGGGATACTACCTAGCCTGTCGGGTAGACGGTTCCTCCGGGATGCTACCTTGATGCGCTCGAAGTGCTCCGGCATAAGGACTCACCCGTGGGATAGGCGACTCCTCCGGGACACTCTCCGCCAGGGTGTCTTCGTGACCTGCCTACGTGCTCCGGCACTGGGGGCTCGCGTCGGCACACCTAAGAACTATGACCCCTGGGTCACTCCAAGACAGGAGTAGGTCTTCGGAGGGCATCCCACCTAGTCCACCTGGTAGTTGGGCGTCGGGTCTTCCCCACCACTGCCAGGCTTGTGGGAATCTACAAGGGCTTGGATTGGTGGCTAGATCAATGGAGTTCTCTGGCCACACCGACGCTGTGGGAGCCAGTCTTTCCAGACAGACAGCGTGACACTGTGCAGGGCAGGCCGGGTGAATATGCGGTCCAACAATCCGTGGAGCACCGGCACCCGTGGACCTCCGGTGACGTGTCATTCCCAGGGAGCGCTACATGTCGGTTAATGACATCATCTTTTCAATCTTTATAAATAAACGTCATGAGAATTCATTAGAAAGGTTTTCACATTTTTTGACGGTTAGACATTCTCAGAACATTCTCACTTTCTCACTCTAGAATTCGAGAGAGAAACACACAGGGCCCTGACTCTGGACCTAAGCATCTGACTGTGACTGTCGTCGTGTATTCATCATGTGTCATCACCCTCACAACACTGCCACCCTCAAGCTCTCTCTGGGGAGCCCTTGGTCTCTGCCCTTGCTCCAGACTTGTTGTGTCCCACATCATCACACTTGGCATCTGACTCGGACTGTATTCCTTGTGGCACTTCCACGTCAACTGCGAACCCACTTTTCTTGGCATCGCCTCGTAAGCAAAGCGGATCTGAATTCCAGCTTTGAAAGCCATGGTCATAAATTATGATAATGAAACTTCCAACTGATGACATAATTTAAAAGATTTCATTGCAACTAATATGACTAAGCAGGATTGTCACCTTGACAATATAGTGATGTCATAACAAATAGTGGGATATTATTGAAAAAGTAATATGTATACGGACATATGGACTTGCATGATCATCACCATGTTTAAATTTAGATACACAAATTTTTGTCGGTATTGTTAAAATTCTAGCGACATACATAGACAAAGTCATCGCTTAATAGGCCTAACATGGCGGTAAATAATCTCTCCTTTTATTGATGATCGATGAAGATGATAATTGATGATAGGGTATGACATTCTTATGATTAACAGAAACAATGGCAGAAGTGACTAGGGGAGCATGATTGAAATGCTTGCGTTTGCCTCCCTTGGTACAGCTATTGAGGCAGAGTTCATTGCACCTCTCATCATCTGAAGTGCCTGGATTGCAGCTCCCGATATGGTTATCAAAACTGGAGGTCCCTAAACACACCTAGAAATAAGGGGGTGAATAAGTGCTTACAACTTTGAACAGAACTATAAAACTAAATTTACAAAGTAATAACAGAAATAGTAAATACAAATTGACAGAGAGATTTATACTGGTTCGGCCTCACCAGCCTACGTCCAATCCCCGAGCACTCCACACAAGAGAGACCTACTCAAGCCTTTCACTAATCAGCTAGCTTCTAGTACTAGCTCAAACCACAGTACAGATTCCAAAACCCTTCAAGAGTTCTAACGATTACAAGTGAAAATAAGATTTACAATTGAGATACAACAACACACTCCTTTATGAGTAGATATTACAATGAATACAACAAAGCTAAGCTTTCTTAGGTGGGAAGATCTGTAATCTTTCAAGAACTAAACTAGGAATCTTGCTACTCAATTTCTCAATGTATGAACTCACTTAAGAAAGAAAAATAAAGTGTGAAATAAGTTGAGAGAGTAATTTGAGAAGTGAGAGAGATTTTTCAGAGATTAGAGAAGTTAGCAATAAATGCTCTCAAGGTCCCTTTTTCTACCACAAGAGAAAATGACTGTTAAAAAGGGATGACACAAAGTTTGATTCGAAAGAAAGAAAGATTAAATTGATTCGAATGAATCTGAGATTCATTTGAATGAAATGATAGAGCTAAGAGATGTTGAAGCCACTGAAGGATTGAGCCGAATGAAAACTACTTTTCAGTCGAACGAAAATGTTGCTTCGAATGAAAACTTTGGCTTCAAGCAAAAATCTTGGCTTCAACCGAGAGTTTTGGCTTCGATCAAAAATTTTGGCTTCGACCGAAAACAGTTGGCTTCAACCAAAAAGAATTTTTGAGACTTGATAAGAAGAAACTGAAGGATCAATTCGAATAAAAACTTATTTTCCTTTGAATAAAAACTCATTTGAGAGGAACTTCTTGGTTTGTTCTTTACTTGATTTTCTGGGAGATCTTTTAAATAAGACTTAGTAACAAAGATAAAATATACTTTAAGTTCAGATACAGATCTTCGTCCAAGTCAAAGTCCAAGGTCAAACTCCAATCTTTGGCTAAGAAATATTCCAAGTTTATGTTTGATTATGATTGAACCTAAAATTAATCTTAATAATAGTGTTAGATTAATGTTAGAGATAGTAATCTTAGAATCATCAAAATCAGTCAAGTCAACAATATCCCCTTTTTGATGATGACAACATTAATTCAACATAATATATCATACTCCCCCTTGATTAAATAATCATTCATAAAGAAACAACCAATATATGAACTACTTTAATATTAGCAAAAACTTACAGTTCAAATAGTTACAATTAGATTTCTCCCCCTTTGTCAAATCAAAAAGAGGGACAGACAATCTAAGCTAAAAAAATCTATTGTCTACAACCGGCACCCTAAGCCGATGAGGAAGGATCTTTAGCCAGAGGAGGAGCAGTGGTGGGGATTTCAACAACTTCCACTACATGAGGAGAGCGCGACATTGGAGGATTATATGGAAGGTTAGGATTGAAGAACCACTCTTCACCTACGGTGCCGGTGTGACGAGATGGGAAGTTGTCTGGACGAGTGACGTAGAACCCACGTGCTTAATCAAAAATCTGATGCACCAAGTAGCGGTTCTGCTTAGTCAAAATGCTGGTGGAGAGATAAGCTTGGCAATGATGAGCTTGAAGCGCGGTGTTATGCTGGCATTGAAGATCCTACTGCATGGGGTTCAGACGATCCAAGACCAGAGTGAGGTTAAGAGGAAGGGAGGAGAGGTTGGCAACAAGGTCATTGAGATGGTTATGGAAGTTAATCTGATTTGAGAGGAGCTAGGTTGAAGACTGTAGAAGGGAAGTGAGATGGTTGAGAAGGGCGATTTGATTTGCAGTGACAGGCCAAGGTATTTTGAGATTCAAGAATGAATTGAACGGTGTTAGAAAGACAAGAAAGATGTTCAAAGATGTCTTTGGTGTCAGAAGATAAAAAATTGTCAAAATTGATGTTTGAAAAATCAGTGATAGGACTAAAAAGAGGGTCAGAAAGGTAAGGTGGAGTGGGCTGAGGGGTGCGGAAGAGGAAGGGTCAGTGGGTAGTGGTGGCGCAGAGGGTGAAGGATTAGTTTGCAGTGGTGGCACAAGAGGGCGAAGGGTTAGTCGGCGGAGGTGGGTGAAAGGAAGGGCAGGAGCAGGGAAGGACTTAGATGCGTGAGTCGACTCGAAAGGTACTACACGCTCAAGAGAATCAGAATGAGTAACTGGATCAATGCGAATGGTAAAACCCGCACGATGAAGGAAAGTCTCATCAAGAATGTGCATGCTCAGAATAGAGACACATTCCGAGACGGTAGTTGGAAGGAGTACGTTGAAATGTTGAAAAACTCTGGTCAAAAGAAAATCAAAAGGAAGATGAGCGAAAAATTTCTTTTTACGGGCATCCATCATAAGTAAAATTATGCCCGCAATGTTTAATGGTGAGCCAAATAGAATGTGTAAGAAGGATAAGATCAAGATAGGTGAAGGTGGCAAATGAATCGGAACGCCCCAAAAGGTTATAAGAAAGAATGAGGTGGAGGACTCGGTATAAGGGGAAAAGATCACTAAGGTTAGGTTTGCGGGGTCGAGAAATTGAGGGATTGTTAAGTAAAGTCTGAGTTTGTTGGAAGGGGGTAAAGATACTACTAGTGCACCACATGTTGCCAGGAAAGACGATAAAGGAAAACTGGTTGGTGAAACCTAGGATTTGGGCCAATGTGGTTGCATCGAGGCGAATAAGGACCCCATTTACGTAGGTTGTAAGGAAAGCAGAGGTAAAGTCAAAAGACATGTTAGAATAAAACATACGAACTAAGCAAGGATAGTTAACAGAGGGAGGAGATAGAATGGATGGGCACCCCATTCGTTCAAAGAATGGCGCGATAACAAGTTGGGCCATAAGGGTGACATCACTAGGACTACCTGGCACTACCTCCCTACTGACAAAGTTTGTATGAAAGTTTGTCTAGTCTTTGATAGATTCAAAGAAGTGGGAAATATGGAGAATGTATGTGCGTGAACTGTATGGACACGTGGGTGAAAGACAGGTAGGTTGAGGAGCAGAAGAGGAAGAAGGAGCAGAAGGAGGAGGAGGAGCAATACCTGGAGTAAGTGGGGGAGCATTGGATGGTTGGGTGACAGGAGCAGGTGAGTGACAAATCGCAACTTGAGTAACAGACCGAGTGCTGCGACGGGAAGGAGCAGGAAGAACTTCAGGCAAACTGTCGGACTCGGACATGTCTTGCAACAGAAGGCGACTACGAGAACAGCGCGTGGAAGGGTCCATAGTAGAAAGCCTTGAAAGTGGTTGCGAAGGAAAAGGATTTAAAAAATTGGACGGTAAACTGTAAACAGTGAAAAAGGTAACAATGAAAAAAAAGTAAAAAGTGACGGGGGTTTAAATAGACGGAAGAATTCATTGGAATGAAAATGAGTTTTCATTCGAATGGAAGTGTCATTTGAATGAAAATTCATTTTCATTTGACCGAAATGGTTAGAGGGTATCAAAACATCCAGAGGGGTGCGTTTCATTCGAATGAAAAACTATTCGTTCAAATCAAAACTCTTCATTCGAATGAAAGAATGAAAACTCATTTTCATTCGACCGAAATGGTTAGAGGGTATCAAAACATCCAGAGGGGTGCGTTTCATTCGAATGAAAAACTATTCGTTCAAATGAAAACTCTTCATTCGAATGAAAGAGTTTCATAGAATGAAAGCTTTTCATTTGAAGGAAAAATTTTTGGTCAAAAGAAAACTTTTAGTCGAATGAAAAAGTTTTCATTCGAAGGAAAACCTTTTCCTTCAACTGAAAAGAACAGAGACGAGCAAGAAAAGATGGAGGACAAACGATTAGCTAAGATCACACAAGCCTAAGCGACGACGGAGAGAACAAAAACTAGATTCAGCTAAAGGTTTGGTAAAAATATCTGCAAGCTGATCTCCCGAACCAACTTTCTTGAGTTTGATTAAATCTTTATGAACGTTGTCTCGAAGATAGTGGTGACAAATATCAATGTGCTTAGTGCGCGAGTGTTGAACAAGATTTTTACTAATATCAATTGCACTGCTACTATCGTACATGATGGGAATATGATCCAAGGAAACACCAAAACCCCGTAAGGTTTGATGTATCCACAGAACTTGGGCACAGCAACTACCAACTGCAACATATTTTTCTTTGGCTGTGGAAAGCGCTACAGATCTCTGTTTCTTACTGTGCCAAGATACAAGCGATTCACCGAGGAATTGACAAGTACCACTGGTGCTTTTACGATCAACAAGACAACCGACATAATCAGAATCAGAAAACCCAACAAGATCAAAGGAAGAATTTTGCGGATACCAAAGTCCTAAATTTATCATCCCAAAAAGGTATTTAAGAATACGTTTAATAGCAGTAAGATGGGATTCTTTGGGGCAAGCTTGAAAACGAGCACAGATGCACACACTAAACGTTATGTCAGGTTTAGAGGCAGTAAGATAAAGTAAGCTACCAATCATACCGCGATAAAGCGTGTGATCAACATCTTTACCAGAGTCATCTTTAACAAGATTAACACTAGAAGAGATAGGGGTACCTCTAAGTTTAGCGTTATCCATACTAAACCTTTTCAAAAGCTCCCGCGTGTACTTGGACTGATTAATGAAAATTTCTTCCTTTGATTGCTTGATTTGGAATCCAAGGAAAATGGTAAGTTCTCCCATCATGCTCATCTTAAATTCCCTGCGCATACTCTCAACAAATTCTTGGCACAGATCATCGTTAGTGGCTCCAAAATAATATCATCAACGTATATTTGAACAATAAGAATATGCGAATTTCGAGATTTTGTAAAAAGAGTGGTATCGACTTTGCCATGAGAGAATCCATGATCAATAAGAAAGCTGCTAAGACGGTCGTACCAAGCTCGAGGAGCTTGTTTAAGACCGTACAATGCCTTTTTCAATTTAAAAACATGATTGAGGTATTTTTTGTTTTCAAAACTGGGAGGTTGTTTAACAAGAACTTCCTCCTGAATCACCCCATTCAAGAAGGCACTTTTCACCTCCATTTGAAAACGTTTGAAATTCATGTGACATGAAAATGCCAAAAGCATTCGAATGGCTTCAAGTCGAGCAATAGGGGCAAACGTTTCGTCAAAATCAATCCCTTCAACTTGACTGTATCCTTGAGCTACTAGTCGAGCCTTATTTTGGACAATATGGCCATATTCATCAAGTTTGTTTCGAAAGACCCACTTGGTGCCAATGACTTTTTATTGAACGGGAGGCAGGACTAGAGACCAAACATCGCTTCTTTTAAATTGATTCAGTTTTTGTTGCATGGCAAGGATCCACCCATCATCTTTGAGAGCCTTAAAAATAGTTTTAGGCTTAATTTGAGAAAGAAAAGCAAAGTTAGCGCATAAAAGATTTACTGAAGACCGTGTCGTTACTCCACTCTCAACATTACTGATTTCTTGCTCCTTCAGGTGGCTAGATGAATATCTCCAATTTTTTGGAAGCGGTTGAATCTTGGAATTTTCTTTTTGAGATGACGTTAGGCATTCTCCTTCATTTGAGGAAACATCCAACTTGTTGTTCAAGTCGAGAGAAAGTTTCTTGCTATCATCACCTGCATGCTTACTTGAATTTTCAACGTTAGACTCTTCAAATACAACATGCATGGACTTTTCAACTGCAAGAGTCCTACGATTATAAATTCTACATGCTCTACTCTTTAAGGAATAACCAACAAAAATACTCTTGTTAGATTTTGCATCAAACTTACCCAAGTTCCCATGATTGTTCAAAATAAAACATTTACAACTGAAAATCTTGAAATAATCAGTTTTTGGTTTTCAATTTTAGAAAAGTTAGTAAGGAGTTTTATCAAGGATTGGTCTGATAAGAATCCTGCTCAATACGTAACAAGAAATGCTGATGGTTTCAGCCCAAAAATATTTTGGCAAAGAATTTTCATGAAGTATTGTTCTGGCCATCTCTTCAAGAGTTCGATTCTTTCTCTCTACAACCCCATTTTCTTGGGGAGTTCGAGGAGCAGAAAACTCATGAGCAATACCATTTTGATCACAAAAATGTATAAATCTTTTTCAAATTCACGGCCATGATCACTTCGAATTTTCACAAGTTTCAACTCCTTCTCATTTTTGTAGAAGCCTTACAAGGTTAAAGAATTTCCAAAAGCTTTATCCTCTTGAGTTAGAAAAAGAACCCAGGTGTATCTTGAAAAATGGTCAACAATGACAAAGGCATAAAATTTTTCACCTAGGCTAGCATTTCTTGTGGGGCCAAAAAGATTTAAATAAAGAAGTTAAAGAGGACGAGAGGTAGAAACAACATTTTTGGCTTGAAAAGATGTTTTTGACTGTTTGTCGTATTGACAGGCATCACAAACCTTATTCTTGACAAAGTTTAACTTTGGTAAGCCTCTGAGAAGCTCTGTCAAGAGAAGTTTCTTGATTAGATCCATATGCACATGACCTAATCTACGATGCCACAACTAAATATTATTTTGTTGAACAGAAAGACATACTTCACGAGAAGAGTCTAACGCATTAAAGGACAAAGTGTAGATATTACCATCTCTCTTACCAACCAAAGTGCCTCCATCTGAGGCACGACTGATCAGGAAGTGGTTACCTTCAAAAAGAACTTCGTGTCCACTATCGATTAGTTGACTGATGCTTATCAAATTAAACCTTAAACCATTAACTAAAGATACATTATCAATAGAAATTGAACTGATACCAATTTTACCTTCGCCGATGATCTTCCTATTTGAGTTGTCTCCGAAAGTAACAAGACCACCATCCTTCGAAGTGATACGAGAGAACAATGAACGATCACCTGTCATATGCCTTAAACATCCACTGTCGAGGATCCATTTGTTTGAATCGACTTTTGCTCTCAAGTATACCTACAACAGATTCTGGTTTCGTTCCTTTAGGTATCCACACTTTCTTAGGTCCTGAAAGATTAGATAGACAAGATTTTGGCATCCAAACTTGCTTTATTTTATTTTTATTGACAGACAGAGATAGTTGATTTCTAGCTACTTTAAGAGGACAATTTTTAACTAAGTGACCCTTCTTGTTACACACTGTACAAAGTGTGAATAGTGAGCAGGAAGCTAGATTTTTTTTAAAGAAATTTTTATAATCCTTTTACTTCTTTGAAGGATCATAACTAATTCCATTTTTTTCGAAAACACATTTTTGTCTTCCAAAAAGTATATCCACATTCTCTCTTCCTTGTGTAAATTTTGAAAGTGTGAGATTCAGACCTTTGATCTCCTTTTCTAAATTCCCTTTTTGTGTAGAAATTTTCTCAAGTTGCGGTTTTGAAAGCTCGTTTTCTACAGGGATTTTTACACTTCTGAGAGATTGGATTTCTGAAGACAAAAAAGAATTTTCCCTCTTAGAAGCAATCAGGTCATCTTTTAAAAAAACATTTTCATAAATAGAGAACTCAACATTTTCATCTAACTCTTCCTTTTCACCTTCTAGCTCTTCAACAGTGTTTATTAAAGGAAGAGCCTTCTTTTGAAGAGCAACATTTTTAAGTTTTAACTTCTCATGGTTTTCACTGAGTTCAAGAAAAGCTAACTCAAACTTATTATAATCAAAATTTTCAACAGTAATTACCTTATCAGAGTGATGATCCTTGGCCATAAAACATAGCTGAGCTACATCATCGTCTTCACTCGTCTCTTTATCACTCTAGTCAGAATCATCCCAAGTCAGCAGAGCTTTTCTGGGTTTGAATTTCTTTTCCTTAATGTCTCGGCTGATGCTACTTGTTGACTTATTCTTTAGCTGCGGGCAGTACTTTTTGATGTGTCCAGTTCTGCCGCATTCATAGCAAGCCTCAGGATTTTCTCTTGCACCCTAATCACCATTGTTTATTTGATGTGATTGGTTGTCTAACTCCTTTTGATCTTTCCATCTCGTGGACTCATAAGGAACTTCTTGAACTTACGAGTGATGAGTGCCATTTCTAGATCAGAGTCATCATTGCTCTCTGCAGGTTCATGAGAGGCCTCAGCTTTGAGAGATATATTCTTCTTCTTTGAAGTGATCTCTTCCTCGTCATGAATCTTCATCAAGATTTCATGAGTCATTAGAGAACCCACCAATTCTTTCTACTTCAGCACATTCAGGTCTTTGGCTTCTTGAATGGTTATGAGTTTTGCTTCCCATGTCTTGGGAAGAGATTTAAGAACTTTTCTTACGATCTCCTTTTTGGGTATGATTTTTCTAAGCGTTTGAGTCCATTTATAATTAGAGTAAACCTAGACTACATCTCATTTATGGACTCGTGTTCCTTCATCTTGAAGGCCTCATACTGCTGAACTAACATGTTAATCTTAGTCTCCTTTACCTAATCCATACCTTCGTGAGTAACATCCAATAGTCTCTACATTTCTTTAGCTGTCTCACATGCTGAGACTCAATTATACTCATTCATGTTAAGGCCACAGTTGATAATGTTCTTTGCTTTGTCGTCCGTGGAGAAGAGTTGTGCCTCATGAGCATCCATTTTGAGAATTCCTTTAGGAACCTTGGTTCCGTCTGGTCCATCCTTTAATGGAATAATAGGACCATTCTCTACAATCTACTATATATGAGTATTCTGCCTCAAAAAATTCCTCATGAGATTTTTCTAGTATCTATAATTGTCGTTCTTCAACAAAGGTAGTCTAGTGGTTGCTGAACTTTCTTCCATAATGAGATCTTTAGCTCTTGACTATTAAGTCACAAAGCAAATACCAGAGCACACGGCTCTGATACCACTTGTAGGTCCCTAAACACACTTACATGGGGGGGTGGGGTAAATTGGTGTTTACAACTTTGAGCAGAAATTTAAAACTAAATTTACAAAGTAATAACATAAATAGTAGATATAAATCGACAGAGAGATCTACTCAAGCACTCCACACAAGGGAGACCTACTCGAGCCTTTCATAACCAGCTAGCTTCGGGTGTTAGCTCAAACCACAGTACAGATTCTGAAACCCTCCAAGGTTTCCAATGATTACAAGTGAAGATAAGATTTATAATTGAGATATAACAATACACTCCTTTATAAGTAGATATTATAAGGAATACAACAAAGCTAAGCTTAATTAGGTGGAAAGTTCTGTAATATTTCAAGAACTAAACTAGGAAGCTTGCTTCTCAATTTCTCAAAGTATGAACTCACTCAAGGAAGAAAAATGAAAGTGTGAAATAAGTTGAGAGAGTAATTTGAGAAGTGAGAGAGATTTTTCAGAGATTAGAGAAGTTAGCAATAAATGCTCTCAAGGTCCCTTTTTATACTACAAGAGAAAATGACTATTAAAAAAGGATGACACAAGGTTTGATTAGAAAGAAATATTAAATTGATTCGAATGAAAAACATCTCTAAAGAATTTAGTCGAATGAATCTAAGATGCATTCGAATGAAATGGTAGAGCTGAGAGATGTTGAAGCCACTAAAGGATTGAGTCGTATGAAACTAATTTTCAGTGGAATGAAAATGTTGCTTTAAATGAAAACTTTGGCTTTGACCAAAAATCTTGGCTTCGACCGAAAACTTTGGTTTCGACTGAAAGTTTTGGCTTCGACCGAAATTCTTGGCTTCGACCAAAAATTCTTGGCTTCGACCAAAAACTCTTGGCTTCGACCGAAAAAGAATTTTTGAGACTTGAGAAGAAGAAACTGAAGGATCAATTCAAATAAAAACTTATTTTCCTTCAAATGAAAACTCATTTGAGAGAAACTTCTTGATTTGTTCTTTACTTGATTTTCTGGAAGATCTTTTAAGAAAGACTTAATAACAAAGATAAAATATACTTTAAGTCTAGATCCAAATCTTCTTCCAAGTCCAAGTCCAAGGTCCAACTCCAATCTTTGGCTAAGAAATATTCCACGTTTATGTTTGATTATGATTGAACCTGAAATTAATCTTAATAATAGTGTTAGATTAATGTTAGAGATAGTAATCTCGGAGTCATCAAAATCAGTCAAGTCAACATAAACAACATTGGAGCCCCTCAACCCTTACCTCCTTACAAGCTGCATAAAAATACCAAAAAGTTCAGTCAAAAAAGCCCTTTGGTTTCCAATTGATTCATATTGAACGAGTAATCTTTTAGTCAAGACATATACACTCTTTTCCTTTTGATTGATGATAAAACAAAAGTTATCACATGTACCAACAATCTTGCCCAAAAAAAAAAGAAAGTTAACGTGTTAATCGAATTGTGGCTACCACGTGAATATAACGATCTAAAGGAATACGAATATATGAACTAACAAACAATTTCAAGGAATCACTTAAGGTTTTTGTATGTCAATAAGCCATCGAATAAAAATTACGTGATATGTCGTATAGTCACATGCGCGTTAAGCTAAGCATCTACTTTTACCAGACGATGAATTTATATGATAGAAGCGATAAACCTTTTAACACTACTATTACATTGATGAACAGAACAAACCTAAGCAAGCACGAGAACAGCAATAAGGAGTAACGAAGCAACAGTCTGCTTGGCCATCTCTTTTGCTTGGTTATTTTATTTATTTTGGGATGTGTGAATAAAATTATTCATATTGGTGTAGCTAGCTTATGGAAAAAAATTGGCTGTTACTCCGGTTGGAGAAATCTTCCTCTTATCCCTTATATAGCGACAATCAATAGTCTCTAAATGTTTATAGTGACTTTATTTAGTGACGCTAAAAAAGTGCTGCTAATAGTTGTCGCTAAAAGTGTTAGAAGAAAAATCACTAGAAATATTTAGCGACTATTAAATGTCATTATATAGTGACACAAAGTTTATTCCTAGCATATATAGTGACCCTAGAGAGCTAAATTTGGTAAAACTTTTTGCATTTATGAGATTGAGTCTAAGACTATGTTCCTGTCAATTTTTCTATGAAGTTTAGGATACGCATGCTAAAATTCAGGTCAATCAAGGGAATAAATTCAAGTTAAATTTAAGGTCAGATACGAGTAGATTGTAGTTGGATCTTTCCTCACGTAAGGATATTTTTTATTATTTTTTTTAAATGCAGTAAGGAAAGTTTTAAAAGTAATTTTTATTCGGTCTCTAACACACGGTGTGGAAGACCTTAATAGAGTATTTTGGAAAAGGATGGACAAGGATTATTTATTGTAGTGAAAAAATGTCGCTAAATCTCTTTTAGCAATACATGATTGTTACTGTAAATTTTAGTAATGGCAACGAAATATATACTTTTAGCGACGATCTTTTGTGAGTAAAGCTGTTACGTACAACAAATTTTTATGTGACAATTTGTCTTGGATAAAAACTCAAAAAGTGGTTAATGCGTGGGTGTCCCATATCGGTTATTCAGAGAAGGTTACAACTTGACCTAAATATATAAGTATATATATATGTTGTCATGTATCAGGTTTTAAGGACAATAGAGAAGAGTCATTCTTTGAAAAGGTGTGTTGAGAGAGACAAAGTCTCCATAGTCTTACATTTTATGTGATATCCAAACAGACATTCTCGATACTAATCTCTAAATGAATGATCATTAAAATCAATTTTTGACGGGTACTGTGTATGGAATGGATCTTCAGCATGTTAATCATCAAATATTTGTTTCCCTTTACCGCTGGGATTGACTTTAGACTTTAAGGCTATGGGGTTGCTCTTTCGGATCGATGGCTTGTAAATTAGGATCAATGATGATTCTAGACTTAGGCTTCGTTTGACAAAATTTTTTTTTTGGTTTTCAGTTTTTAAAGAGCAGTTTTTTAAAGAGCAGCTTAATTTTTTTTTTTATAAAAACAAGTGGGTGTTTGATAACCCCTTTTTTTTTTGAGGTTTTTTTTTTTGGTGTTTGGTAACCCTTTTTATTTTGCCTTTTTTTTTTGGTGGTTTGCGGTGGCGGTGGTGGGGCGTAGCGGTGGTCGACGGTGGTGGTGGTGGTGGCCGACGACCGGAGGTGGCTGCCGGCAGTCACCGGCGGTGGTGGCCGGCGGCCGGAGGTAGCTGATGGCAGTCTTCGGCGGTGGTCGCCGGCGGCCGGAGGTGGCTGCTGGCAGTCTCCGGCGGTGGTCGCCGGCGGCCGGAGGTGGCTGCCGGCGGTGGGAGGGTGGTGGTGGTGGTCGAAAAAAAAAACCAAAAGTGAAAAAAAAAACCAGTTTTTGGAGTTTTTTTTGTTTACTCTGCAGTTTAAAAACTGATTTTTTAAATTGAAAAAAAAATGGTTACCAAACGCTCTTTTTTTTTCAGTTTTTAAAACTGAAAAAAAAAAGAGGGAAAAAAATTTTGTCAAACGGGGCCTTAATTTTCATCAATGTATTACATCATTTTCATGCTTATAATGAACTCCGTTACTCTATCAGTGATTGACTTTCAGCAACAAATAAAATGTAAAATTCATAACCACTACAATAAAGTATTACCTTAGTGGCAGGTTCTTTAGCCACTCATAACCTAATAAGCGCCGCTTAAAGCTAAGAGGTCCTTGCGAATGTAACTATTGATCCTTCAAGATGTGCTTTGTTGTGCACAAAATTTTGAACAAACTTTGACTCTTATACGGGTTGTAGGAATTTTTCTCCAACTCGTGTATGATGACAATTAATAGTCGTTAAATGTTTCTAGTGACTTTTCTTCTAACACTTTTAGAAATAATTCTTAGTAGTACTTTTTTAGCGTCCACTAAATATAAGGCGCTAAAAACATTTAGCCATGATTCATTGTCACTATATAAGGGGTAGAAAAAATATTCCTTCAACGTAGTAACAACCAAATTTTTCCCCAAAATTTTTAAATATCAAGTACAATCTTGTACATTTGACCTTTAACCGGTCAAGCTGAGTAAAATCTTTAAAACTAACAACTTCAACTAAAAACTAAAAAAGAGAATCATGCTCGACACTTTTGAGGTTATCAAAATCGGACCTCCTACTGACCCACGAAGGCACCGCTTCATGGTTCATTGGTTTAACTCGTGGTTCAACAAGTTGTAGAAGTAAATAAAATTTAATGATTCGAAAGAATGAGAAATTATTTGATAAAGTTTAATTTTAACAAATGTGGTTAAAGTTGATAATCTTGAATTCTTCACTCCAAAGTTTACCAAAATTATTGACTAAGTTGTTTTCTTATTTCTTGCATGCTATGCATATACAGAAACAAGAATCTATTTAACTCGAACACAAGATGTCTAAGAGATTTGCATTATTAACTTCCTGCAGCTCCGAACCTTAGACTCTTCGACATGCCTAAGCTTCCGTGTCACAGCTCCCGCCCATTGCACCTCCCCTTCGTGCCACTGTTCGAGAATGATTTCCACTGTTCGAGAATGATTTCTAACTTCTGAATCATTAGGGGAAGGCGGAAATTAAAGAGGTCGGAGCAGTGCATGTTAACATGTAGGCTGCAGCTGGTTATTCTTCATGCATCGATCCATGACTGATCAAATGAGGCTCCGCTCCTTTTTACGAACTTCTTAGCTGCGTGGAATGGCCAGTTGGAGTTGTATATTGAGTCTCTCGAGTCTCAACATTCATAGTTGCTGTGCGGCCGTTCAATTCTACGAATGTCTTTGTTCTTTGTCATCGGAAGTTACTGTGTGAGCCTAAGAAGCCAACTCCATCGCTTCAAGTTTCTTTGGAAATGAGTGCTTGTATGTTGATGTTGCAGGACCAAACGTTTGATTTTTGTTATTTTTTCAGCTTTCTCAAACCAATATAGCAGCAACAAAGTCTTGTTCTCCAGAAATATCACTCTCAGTCTGTTACAACTTCCATCCAATTCTACTCAGCTTTCTCAAACCAATATAGCAGCAACGGTGGTTGCCGGAGGTGGCTGTCGGCAGTGGTGGTGGTGGTGGTCTAAAAAAAAAGCTGAAAACCGAAACTCATTTTTTGAGTTTTCAAAAAGAGCCTTGATTTAAAATTTGATTTTTTAAATTGAAGAAAAAAAAAGAAAAATGATTACCAAACGCAACTATTTTTTTCAGTTTCTAAAACTGAAAAAAAAAAAAAAAAAAAACTGTCAAACGGGCCTAAGGAATATTGCGGTTGTGTTTTTTTTTTTTTTTGTGGCAGTAGACATTGCTTTGTAGGGTGAGTTCACAAAAATCTGGTTAATCATGAGATGAAGCAACAATGTTACTAAATCAACATTCTCAAATCACAATGGCATCACTGGAGGAAGAAAAACTAGAATTGCAACTGCATTCGTCTATTGACATTCAAAACATTTCAACATTCTCCCCCTCAAACTCCCGCAGGGAAAAAAAGCTTGTGACATGAGCCCGGACATCAAAATACCGGCCACAGGTGTTGAAATTATTCCTGGATATTTTGTTGAAGTTGTAAGAAAATAAATTCTCCCAAGCACAAAACATCAGTATATCTCCATCTTCAAGCACTGCCAGAGGTTTGACTATGTCTACAGATGGCCAATTGCGCAAACTTGTTTTGCGAATGAATACTTCTCTTGTCCAAACACCGCCTTCTTTCAACACCCAGATGGCTAGATCGGAATAGGAGGAATTATCGCATACGCACAAACAACTTCGTTGGACACCCAAAGATATCGAGATATATGAGAACACGTCTTCACTGAACTTAGGCGGCAGGGAGACATGTTCCGTCAACTCGGTTTCGAAGTCAAAAGACCATATGGAGTCTGGACATTCGCGGAGCCCTTCAGCATTAACCAGCCAATAAATCTTACCGTTCACCGGTACGCCACTCCTACCACGTAGCCGGTGCGTGAACTGTCCAATGTTTCTCCATGTACGCGTACCAAGTGAGTAAACCTCCACCTCCAACTTATATGAGGATGACCTAGTAGCTGGTTCATGAGGTTCTATTCCAGAAAGACAAACCACCTTGTACTGACCACTCACGGGACAGTAGCCAAATGCATAGTCAACCTTCCAAATGTTCCGATGTGTGTGCTCCGGCGGTGGAAGGATAACGTATTCTCGCATGACAGGATTGCATATACAAACAGCATGCGTGTCTGATTCCCTTAAGCAAAGGAAGCCATTAGCGGAACACACCAGATGCAACTTAGCATTTGGGAATTTTTCTTTGAGGTCGAACTTCAGTAACTGGTTACGTTGAAGAGAATTGCGATATGGCTTGTCTTTAAGCTCATTCACCGTATATGCGGATGTGTACCCTTCCACATCAAAGTGGTGTATCACAAGGCATCCGGGTGATCTTAAGAGGTGCAGATTTGCAAAGTATTTGTCCGATATAATGTGGCGAAAAGCCCAGCATACGCACCTGCAATGGATGATGGTCTTCGTGGGAAGTCTGGAGATAATGTCCGCAACGATGTTCGATGGTAAATCCGAAATGGAAGATCGATGGTAATCCATTGTTTCCTCTTCGACTACTGGCTGTGTGTTGCCAAGTTGCTCAGATTGTCGACGCCTTCTTCTGGAGAAAATATTTAGCAAGAGTGAAACACGAGGTAGACACCTCATGAAGCACTCCCTCACTTAACAAATGCAGCCATCTGTGCATGTAGGAACAAGCTATTGTTTGCCGTTTCTCACGGTTACCGAATATTTGGTTGCACGGTTGACCTCGAACCGTCCATCGGCTTCCCTTCTCTCTCTGCCTCTCTTTCTTAACCTGGAATGAGACTGAAAAGCTCTCAACTGCGTGATATTATAAGGTGCCGAATTCCCTCTGTCTTTTCCACTTTACGCTTTGGCTGGCCATGAAACTGAGCTTATCTTACTTCTCGGCCGGCAGCTTTGCTTTCTCCGTTCGAGACCAAGTAAACAATGATATGGACAAAACCAGTTTACCAAAAGCAGATGCAAAACATTATGTATCTGACGACTAGTTCAACAATTTTGTGATGACTTCCACAAAAAACAAAGGATCATTTCACCATCAAAACTAGATTTTCTCATACGTAATTCCTATAGCAGTTCAACTATTCGTCTACTATCTTGAATTATTGAGCCTTAAAAAATCAGTCGCTACCCCCAGCTGGTACGTGCCACTTTCCTAGTCAAAAGATAAGAGTGCATCCCATTCGATTTGACCGACTAAGTTCAGGGATTTGAAACAACTAGTAACGATCGCATGCTTTGCACGTTAAATAGTGAATCGAATAAAATGCATAAACTAAAGAAATAAAATATAATTAAATTTAATTAGTGTGACTGTCTTAGTTAAATTATAATAAGTAAATCAATTGCGAACTGTAAATCAAAGACATGAAGCAAGAAAGGGTCATTGCTAAAACGTATAGTCTCACTTTAAAATGCAAATTGTTAATGTCAATTAGCATCAATTAGCAGTATATGTCAGCATTTCTTCTGTCACATCAAATTGTCACTAAAAAGGAACAATTCCATATTACGTTTTGTTAAGGAAGGTGTTCCCAACCTACTTTGGTCGCACACAATAGCCCACCAGGGATCCCGTTTTGCGCCACATGTCACATATTCAACTGTCAACTTTTCAATGCTTTCAACCGGTCAAACGACACATACTCAAGTGGCGTGCATTTGCTCCTTGTGAAACAACCTTGGCATGCCTTCCCCCTTGGGGGTCGGCCACCTTCCCCTTAAGGGGGTCAGCCACCTCCCCCCCCCCCCCTTGAGGGTCAGCCACTTTCCTCCCTTGAAGGTCGACGTGTTTCCCACCTCTCATTTAACGCATGCTCTCCCTTGGCCTGGAGCCGTCCCCGATGTCCGTCGTCAGCGCCAGCACGCCAGCTTCATGATGCATGTCGCCCGCGCCCACGTGCTGTCTCCTCGACCCCTGTAGCTCGCACCTGTCGTCCGCTCACAATCTTCCCGATGCCCATTGCCCGCACCCGCGCGCCGTTTCTGCAACCCCCGTCGCCTGCGCCCGTAATGCCTGTCGCCCGCACCGGCACGCTAACCCCGTGACCGCCGTCACCCACTCCCGTGCGCAGTCTCTGGAACACTCCATCGGGCCCATGCACCACGCCACTGATACAGTCGCTCCCTTTAGCTCTCTATCACTTAACAGTGCTCCCGGCACCTTATACACTTCGCCACACCCATGCGACGTGTCGCTGATACAACCGTACCCCCTGGCTCTCTGTCACACTACCGTGCCCTCGGCACTTCACACACTCTGTCACGCCTATGCACGGCGCTGCTGATACAACCACGCCCCTAGGCTCTTTATTGCATTACTGTGACATCGGTACCACACACACTCTGCCAGCCCATGAGAGGCACCGCTAATACAGTCGCCCCTTTGCTCTATGTCACACTACCACGCTCCTTGAATTAGTCCATCCTTTCACCACACCATGAGCAAATTTCCATGTTCGTGGAACATGCTTCGACCCACTCTCCAGAGTGTGCAGCATCCTGTGGGGATAGGCGACTCATCCGGGACATTATCTCCGCCAGGGAGCTTTTTAACTCCCCTTTCACCAGATAGATGGTTCCTCCACGATGCTACCTTGATGCGCTCCAAGTGTTTCAGCATAAGGACTCACTCTTAGGGATAGGCTCGCTCTTTAAGACAATATCTCTGCCAGGGAGCTCCAAGTACTCCGGCACGAAGACTCCCCTTCTGCGAAGTAGACGGCTCCTCCGGGATACTACCTCGGCCTGCAAGATAGGCAACTCCTTCAAGACACATCTCCGCAAGGGTGTTTGCATGACTGGCCTACGTGCTCCGGCACTGGGGGCTTCATCAGCACCCCTAGGGACTATGACCCCCAGGTCACTCCGAGACAGAAGCAGGTCTCCGAAAGGCATTGTGCCTAGTCCGCCTAGCAGTTGGGCGTCAGGTCTTCCCCACTACTGCCAGGCCTGTGGGACTCTGCAAGGGCTTGGACTAGTGGCTAGATCAAAGGGGTTCTCTGGCCACACCGGCGCTGTGAGAGCCAGTCTTTTCCAGATAAACAGAGCAACGTTGTGCAGGGCAGGCTTACGTGAATATGCCATCCTACAGTCAGTAGAGCACGGGCAATTGTGGACCCATCGGAGACGTGTCACTTTCGGGAAGCACCACGTGTCCTGCGATAACATCATCATCTTAACCTCTATAAATAGGGGTCTTGAGAATTCATTTCAGAGAGAATATTTTTCAGACATTTTCTCAGTTTCACTTTCTCACTCTAGAATTCTAAAGAGATAAACATACAGGACCTTGACTCTATACCTAAGCATCGGACTGTGACTGTCGTCGTGTATTCAACCTGTACCATCGCCCTCACAGCACTGCCACCCTCAGGCTCTGTCTAGAAAGCCCTTGGTTTCTGCCTTGCTCAATCCTTGTTGTGTCCTATATCAGCACATTTGGCATCTGACTTGTACTGCATTCCTTGTGACACCTTCACGCCGACTACGAACCAACCTTCCTTGGCATCATTTTGGCGACTCTGCTGGGGACACTATCTCCGCTAGGAAGCTTTTTAACTCCTTTTTTGCCAGGTAGACAGCACCTCTGGGAGGCTACCTTAACGAGCTCAGAGTGCTCCGGCACAAGGATTCACCCGCATGGATAGGCTCGTTCTTTAAGACATCATCTCTGCCAGAGAGCTCCAACTGCTCAAGCACGAAGACTCCCCTTCCGTCAGGTAGACGGCTCCTCCAGAATGCTACCTGGGCCCGTGGGATAGGCAATTCTAAGGGCTTCATCGGCACCCCTATGGACTATGACCCCCGGATCACTCAGAGACGAGAGCAGGTTTCCAGATGGCATCACGCCTAGTATGCCTGGTGTGGTTGGGCTTTGGGTCTTTCCCACTGCTACTAGGCCTTTGAGATTCTGTAAGGGCTTGGACTGGTGGCTAGATCAAGGGGGTTCTCTGGCCACACCAGTGTTGTGGGAGCCAGTCTTTCCAGATAGACAGAGCGATGCTATGCGGGGTACGCTTGGATGAATATGCGATATGACAGTCCATGGAGCATCAGTAGCTGTGAACCCCTCAGTGACGTGTCACTCCTAGGGAGCACCACGTGTCGCATGATGACATCATCATCTCAACTTCTATAAATAGGGGTCTTGAGAATTCATTTATGAGAGAACATTTTTCTCACTTTCACTTTCCCACTATAGAATTCTAGAGCGAGAAACATACAGGACCTTGACTCTGGATCTAAGTATCGGACTGTGACTGTCGTCGTGTATTCAACTTGTGCCATCGCCCTCACAACACTGCCACCCTCATGCTCTGTCTGGGAAGCCCTTGGTTTCTGCCTTTGCTCCATTCTTACCGTGTCCCATATCAGCATACTTGGCATCTGTCTCGGACTACATTCCTTGTGGCACCTCCACGTCGACTGCGAACTCACCTTCCTTGGCATTAGAAGGTACACTAAAATTGTAATCGGTTTGAATCTTCTTACAAAAATATTTAATCCTTACCAAACATTACAAGATTGGCATTGTAATAATAAAGGTGAAAAAAGTGTTCTAGAAATAATTTGACGCACGTAAAATATAATGTAAAGTGTATATATTGGAGTTGTCTAATTTCTTGTAATTTTATAGAAGGTATATAGGTCTAGGAAGAGTGAGATAAAGTTAGAATCTGAAAAGAAGTAACTTAGTGATACAAAAAAAAAAGGTTGAAAATTTTGTAATCCAAAAAGGATCGAAAAAGTAAAGAATCTTATGGGAAGGAGATATGATTAATATATTCAAAATAAATTTTGTACAATACAATGACTTAGGTGCTTAAGTGTTATACATTTACAATTAAGAATCAAATGAACTCAAGACCAGGCGCATAAAGAACTAATTGCTTAAGCAACAAATATAGGAGTTGTAACTTTCAAGAATCTTCCCTGATTTCTACTGTTCACTTTTAAAATTTTGTTCTTTTTTTCTGCACGCGTATCCACTAAAGTTCAAAATATCATTATTTAGAAAATTTCACTATCATCCATTATCCGTCTTGTTTCCTTGTGTAAAATGATGGTCATTTCTTGTAGTAATAGTTATTGAGGGGCAAAATAACCTTTCCATTTTAGTTTCCTTATGGTATGTTACTTTCTTTTTCCTCCTTTTTTGTTAAACAGTTTATAGTATATTTTAAAACTCTCTTAATAATAGACCATAAAGATCTTTTTTGTTTCAACCTAGCATGATCATGTTAATATTAGTAATACATATTAGGCTATCAATTCTCTTGTGCATGTAATTCAGCAAATATTTGCCACAAGATTCTTATTTTTAGCGTATATCGTTTTTATGATAATACTACATCCAGTTATCTAAAAAATCAATATGGTCCTATGTCAACATAATCAAGTTTGCAACTACGTACAAAAGTTAGTAGGTATAATAGCGAATCTACTTTAAATAAAAGATACAATAAAGAACATAATAATACCTAAATACACAGGTTTGGTTCTCTATGGAGTAGCAGATATTAAAATGTTCTTTCTATCAATCTTGATCGAGGTAAGTATTAAGTTCAAGTTTTGACACTAACTTTTTAAAGGTGAGCAGTTACTTATACAGTGAGGCTTGGTGAGTGTAATCTAAGGCGCGCGTAGACACAGCACAGCCCAATGTAGATGGTGATCCTCGCCTAGATGCGAGGTGCAGCCCAGAGCAGGTGGTGCTGCTCGCCTAGCGCTTGGTACAGCGCCTTCAATGAGGCATGCCATGCCTGCCCGAAAGCTAAGGCACAAGGGTCACGTCGATGGCGGAGCCGCCAACAAAGGCTGGAGAAGTTGGGCCCTTGATTGATGTAGTTCTGGTCTCATGTAGACTATCCTTTTTTTTTTTATTTCCTTTAAGATCTAGAACCTAAATCCATCTCATACTCTCACTGCCTTGTCATGCACCCGTCGCCACTATTCTCATCGCTATTGTTGCTGCTCCCATCCCTGTAGTCGCTGCTCCAGTTAACGCCACTGCTGCACCACCCCGCTGTAGTTGTTGCCGACTGCTCAACTGCCACCGGCCGCCCCCCCCCCCCCCCCCCTCTCTCTCTCTCTCTCTCTCACAAACACACACACGCATGCACAAAACCCGTAAAAGAACAGTTATTTCTTCATGGACAGTCGGTTTAGTCCAGTAGTAGGTTTGAGGATTAGTCCAGTAGCAGTTCTGGGCAGTGTACTTACCGACGCCATCTATATCTTATTCCTTGATTCCATATCCATTTTTATGTTCATCTAATTCCGTTGAGCTGAACCTATCTCTATCTTGTTCATTTATTGCTATTGTTATGAAAGAACTTATTTCCATCTTAATGAACGGTAATCAAAACAGATGAAAACTAATCTGATGGTTTGGATGATATTCACCTATGATTGTTTGTTGCCAAATAGAGGAGAACTAACAAAGGAGAATTTATTGTTGTCGTTGTATTCACCAGTGATATAGTCTGCTGTCAAGGATAGGAGAAAAAGAAATAGCGAGAAGAAATTTTTGTTTTGCGATGATTTCAGTTTTTAAATTTGGAATATTAGTAATGGTAAAACTAAATTTTCATAACAAGCAACTTTAATCTGGGATGATTTTAATTTTTAGGAGTTTTAGTTCCAATTTTAAGCAATTCAAAGGTTTGCTATGTAAAAAAGGAAAAGGAAGAAGAATATCAATGTATTTATGTTTATAAGTTTGCGCCTCATTTTGAAAAGGCGTGCCTGAGTGACACACGGTGGCCCTTGATGGCACAAGGAAACCGTGTGTGGCACTCGACTTGCCGCTCGCAAGAAGAGTCCGCCAACCAATCTCAAAAATTTATAGCAAGCAGTGCATCAACATCGCATAAAACAGTGCACAAAGAGTAAATTTCAACACGAGGGTAAAACGGTCACAAATATCTTCATTACTTCAATAGCATCATTACAACTTACAAAAGGCTTTGTTTGCATCCACAGTGTGCAATCTAGCTAGAACGGCAAGCTAAAACAAAGCAGGGACTCTCGGGTATGGGTGTGCATGACTCCCATATAGTACCATTAGGAGGAAAAACCAAAGTGACAGTAGTAGACGTAACTATGTGCGAGGAGTCATAGTGCCCCTTTTTAGAGAAATACAACTCGAAATGACTTGAAATTTTACAGGAAAACTTAAATATATACAACGGTGGTCTCCACCAAAATTGAGCAAAAACGCACGTCTGAATCTTTAGATCTTCACTATTGGCTTTTGACGTGCGCGGGCACTGCAATTGGGCCCGCGGGCGCTGTGCTTGACGGGCGCATGGGCGCGAGACTTGATGAACTTGTGAGGGCGCATGGGCGCCTGTTGGAAGGGCGCGGGGGCGCTGAGCTGGATGGGCGCGGGGGCGCTGTGCTAGGCGGGTGCAAGGGGCAACCCGTGACATTCTCCCCCACTAGAGCTGTTGACGCCCTCGTCAACTTCTGCATGTGGTAGGCTTCAATCTTGTCGGCGTAGGCTGATAAGTCTGCTGCTCGTTCCCAAGTGTTTTCTTCATCCATTTGTCCCTGCCACTTGACTAGGTACTCCTGATGGCGTTTGCGGGAAGCTATAATCACTCTATCATTCAAAATAGCTTCGGCAACTCGTTTTCCTGCTGCTTTGGGTTTGAGTCCTTGTCTCTTGATTTGGCCCCTGGAGGGGTCGGCTGTGTCTTCATAGAATGGCTTCAACATGCTGACGTGAAAGACGGGATGGAGCTGGCGGCTCCACCAATGAGGCGGATCAACTTTGTAAGCCATCTTGCCTATCTTCTTCACTATAGTCAGGGGTCCCTCATATTTCTGCAAAAGACGAGAGTCTCTTCCCCTTAGAAATTTGCGATCCTGTTGCAGCAGCTTAACCATAACTTTGTCGCCCACGTTAAACTCTTGAGATCTCCTATTCTTGTCAACGTGTTTCTTCATTCTTCTGGCTGCTTTCTCCAGGTAGGAGTGAGCTAGATCTATATTCTGCCTCCATTCTTCACTGAAGCTTATGGCCCTTGGGGATTTCCCGGCATTGGGGACGTTTACCGTGTGGGGTAGTAACGGTTGTTGTCCATTTACAATCTCAAAATCACTCTTCCCTGTCGAAGAGCTTTTGCGTGAGTTGAAACACAGCTGGGCAACATCCAGTAGCTTGACCCAATTTTTCTGTGTTGCACTGACAAAATGGCGAAGGTACTCTTCTAACATGGAATTGAACCGCTCCGTCTGACCGTCTGATTCTGGATGATAACTTGAACTCATCGAAAGTTGGGATCCGAATAACTTAAAGAGTTCAGTCCAAAAGTTTCCAGTGAAGCGGGAGTCCCGATCACTGACAATGTCTTGAGGCATTCCCCAATACTTCACCACATACTTAAAGAAAAGTTGCGCTGTGTCTTCGGCTGAGCAATACTTGGGTGTTGCGATAAAGGTCGCATACTTGCTAAACCGATCAACGACAACAAGAATTGTGCCTAAGTCTTCAACCTTCGGCAAACCAGTGATGAAATCCAATGACACACTCTCCCACTGTCTTTTGGGGACCGGCAGCGGCTGTAGTAACCCTGCTTTCTTCTTACGCTCCACATTGTCCTGCTGACAAGTAAGGCATGTTTTCACATACTCTTGCACTTCATCCCCCATTTGGGGCCAGTAGTAACCTTGTTGAAGGAGAGCTAATGTTCTTTCTCCTCCGGCATGGCCTACCCAAAGGGTGTCATGACATTCTCGAATCAATGTTCGTCTCAGATCATCAACTCGGGGAACGTATACCCGTCTTCCTTTGGTCATCAGCAAACCATCTTCTTGCCAAAACTGTCGAGTTTTACCGCTCTCGATCAGTTTCAGTAGTTGTTGGGCAACCAGATCCCTGGTAAGGGCCTTCTTGATCTTCTTTCCGATGTTGATGGCAACTCGGCTATCTGCTCTAACAATAGCATTCATGGCCATCAATGCTACCTGATCTAGTTCGGCTCTCCTGCTGAGGGCGTCTGCTACGCTGTTGGTTGAGCATGTCCTGTACTCGAGCATGAAGTTGAATTCTGCCAAAAGTTCCTGCCACCTGTCCTGTTTCGAAGTGAGCTTAGATTGACTCAAGAAGTGGCTCACTGCAGTGTTGTCCGTCCGCACTATGAAACTAGAACCAAGCAGGTAGTGCCTCCAAATTCTGAGACAGTGTACTACCGCGAGCAACTCTTTCTCATGAGTGGTGTAGCGACGTTCTGCTTCGCTGAGCTTCCTACTCTCATATGCCACCGGGTGGCCTTCTTGCATTAGAACCCCTCCTAGTGCAAAGTTAGAAGCATCTGTATGAACTTCAAAGGACTTCAACACATCAGGGAGAGCAAGTACCGGATCTTCAGACATAGCCTGCTTCATAGCCGAGAAGGCCGATTGACACTCCTTGGACCATTCCCAAACATTGCTCTTCTTCAAAAGTTCGGTTAGGGGATGGGCCATTCTCGAATAATCTCGGACAAACTTCCTATAATAGTTGGTCAATCCAAGGAAGGATCTCAGTTCTGAAACATTCGTTGGCGGCTGCCACTCCTGTATCACTTGAACTTTAGCTGAGTCCATCCTTATCTGACCCTGTTCTATCACATGGCCCAAGAATTTAATCTTGGTCTGGGCAAAAGTGCATTTCGACAGCTTCACGTATAGCTCGTGCTCCCTCAGTCGGGCAAGCACCTTCCTCAAGTGCTTCAGATGCTAGTCCAAGCTGGAACTGTAGATCACAATATCATCGAGATACACCACTACAAAATCGTCAATGTAGTCCCGCAAAACCTGATTCATCAAGGTGCAAAATGTGGCCGGGGCGTTGGTCAAGCCGAACGGCATGACCAGGAACTCATACGCACCGTATCTGGTGACACAAGTTGTCTTCGCCTCGTCACCTTCGGCAATTCGGACCTGCCAATACCCAGACTTCAAGTCCAACTTGGTAAACACTCTCGCCCTACTAAGCTGATCAAAACAGTCGGCGACTAAAGGAATAGGATACTTGTTCCGAATAGTCACCTTGTTTAGCGCCCTGTAGTCCACACACATCTGCAAAGAACCATCTTGTTTCTTCTGGAAGAGGACTGGTGCACCATAAGGCGACTTCGCTGGAGTGATCAAACCCGCATCTAGCAACTCCGTCAATTGTTTTCTGAGTTCAGCAAGTTCTGGTTGTGACATCCGATACGGAGCTCGGGCGGGTGGCTTCGTGCCTGGCACGAGCTCTATCTCATGGTCAATTGCCCTTCTAGGTGGCAATTTCTTCGGCAATTCATCAGGCATCACATCTTCAAAGTCGTTTAATATCACTTTAACTTCTTTCGGTAATGGTCCCGATACTTCTTCAATTTCGTCCCACCGTAGCATGGCAAGGTAGGTTGTTTCATCCCGTTTTAATCCCCTTTTCAACTGGAGAGCTGAGATAGAACGCTCTCCCGCCCTAGAAGATATAGTTGGGATGACACACGGTTTATTCCCAAGCATGACTAGCGAGTTTGTACATGGCATCACTGTGGTCTTCGTGTCACGCAGAAACTCCAACCCAAGGATCAGTTTAAAGTCGTCCATGATGACTACTGAAAAGTTGGTCCTTCCTTCGTATGGGCCAATCTTGATCAAAACAGATCTCGCTATCCCCGTTACTGGCTGTGCGGCGGAGTTGATAGCCTTCACCCGTCCGCACCCTTTTTCTAGAGTTAGACCCAGTCTTTCCACTTCGGTGCTAGAAATGTAATTATGGGTAGCTCCTGTGTCCACCATGGCCCTGATGGCCTTCCCGTTAACCTTGATGTCCACATACATCAAGCCTTTTCCTGGTACATCACCCTTTTTCTTTGGCGGCATGTCTTTAGGCTCTTCTCCAGTCGAGCTCTTTTTGGGGTTCCCAACCTGTGTTGTCACCACATTACACCACTGAGGAAAGGCCTCGACGGCATCTTCCTCTTCATAATCTGGTGTGTCTGTTTGCTCATCTGTTGGTGGGTGCCTTGGTCGAGAGCCAGATTGTTCCCCACGTTGCACCTGCCCAATGTTGTCAAAGAAGGCATTCATCATCTGTCGCTGCGGACAGTTAGCGATCACGTGCGGTCCTTGGCACAAGAAGCAACCCCTGAAAGGAGGTTTCTTCACTTCTCCACTGGTGCCAGCGTCAGGCTTGGCTTTGAACCCAACTCCACTCTTCTGTTGGGTAGAAGAGTTTGACGCCCAACTACTTTTACTGCCCCAACTTTGGTTTGGCATTGGACCCCCTGGCTTCTTGCCACCAATACCTCTGCTTGGATTTCCTCTCTGAGGGGGTCTCTGTGGCTCGGAGTTGTAATCTGAAAGGCTCTCGACAGCGATGATGGCTTCATTAAGGTTGTTCACCCGACGTCTATTAAGCTCGGTACGAGCCCATGGTTTTAACCCTTCCATGAAGAAGAAGAGTCTGTCGACTGCGGACATATCACTGATGTCCAACATCAAGGCAGAAAATGCCTGGCAATACTCTCGGACCGATCCGGTGTGCTTGCATTCCAGCAACGCTTTTCTCGCGTTGAATGCGGTGTTTTCTGGGAAAAACTGACTTTTTAGCTCACGTTTGAGTATCTCCCATGTGTTTATGACGCAAGACCCATCTTCGATCTCTGCGTACTTCTTCCACCACCATAACTTGGCATCTCCAACCAAGTACATGGCAGCCATCGACACCTTTGTCGCTTCCGAGTCTACTCTGATGGCTCGAAAGTATTGTTCTATATCAAAAAGGAAATTTTCTAATTCCTTGGCGTCAAGGGCTCCCCCGTAACTCTTGGGCTCTGGCACTCGGGGCCTCGATGAGTGCTCCGCATCCCCAGCGGGTGTGTTAACCACTGCACGACTAAGAAGCTCCACTCGATCCTGGAGTTCTTAAAATTTAGACTCCCAGTCTATACCTTCACTGTGCCGTGTATGGTGTTCCACTCGATCTTGAAGCTCCTGAAACTTCCCCTCCCATTCCATGCTCTCAGCATATCGGGTATTATCAGTGGCTTCAAGATTCACTTCCAACGCATCAAGGCGAAGGGAGAATTGCTTCAGGATGCCCGGAGCATCCTGGTCACTCTTGAACATGTCATGTATCTGTGCTTCCAAAGCATCGATTCTCTCTTTCGTGTTGGCCATAGTTTTGCTCAGCAAACTATCCCACAATATTTTCTTAGCTGAAGCCACGGTCCCTTGGGCAACCTGGCTCTGATACCACCTGACACACGGTGGCCCTTGATGGCACAAGGAAACCGTGTGTGGCACTCGACTTGCCGCTCGCAAGAAGAGTCCGCCAACCAATCTCAAAAATTTATAGCAAGCAGTGCATCAACATCGCATAAAACAGTGCACAAAGAGTAAATTTCAACACGAGGGCAAAACGGTCACAAATATCTTCATTACTTCAATAGCATCATTACAACTTACAAAAGGCTTTGTTTGCATCCACAATGTGCAATCTAGCTAGAACGGCAAGCTAAAACAAAGCAAGGGACTCTCGGGTATGGGGTGTGCATGACTCCCATATAGTACCATTAGGAGGAAAAACTAAAGTGACAGTAGTAGACGTAACTATGTGCGAGGAGTCATAGTGCCTCTTTTTAGAGAAATACAACTCGAAATGACTTGAAATTTTACAGGGAAACTTAAATATATACAACGGTGGTCTCCACCAAAATTGAGCAAAAACGCATGCCTGGATCTTTAGATCTTCACTATTGGCTTTTGACGTGCGCGGGCACTGCAATTGGGCGCGCGGGCGCTGTGCTTGACGGGCGCATGGGCGCGAGACTTGATGAACTTGTGAGGGCGCATGGGCGCCTGTTGGAAGGGCGCGGGGGGGCTGAGCTGGATGGGCGCGGGGGCGCTGTGCTAGGCGGGTGCAAGGGGCAGCCCGTGACACTGAGCCTTGCGCCCAAGCTCCAAGGGCGCTTTGTGCCTTTGGTGCTCTGTGCCTTAAATAGTACTGAGCATGATTCACATCCATTTTGGTTGAATTCATATTCCTTATCTGTAAAAGATACATTAGTGAACTTCAAGGTTTTCGGCAACAAAATACTTAATTTTAGTGGACAACGTTGTAATTGATGGCCAAATTAATAGGACTTTCTGATAGGTTTCAAATATATAAATTAGTGAAAAAAGAAATCGTGATTAGATGGTGTCGATGATCACATAAGCATCGCGCATATGGATCTAAGCTTGTGAATGACGTATTTTCAATGTTTGTTATTATGAAGGTGGATATGTGCTAGTATGTCCCTAAGTTTATGCAGTTGAGTAAGTTACTACAGTTGTAAATTTTATATTAATTTCTTAAGTCCAGCTTACTAAGTATTTAACTATTAAAAAAATTCTTGGAGATATGTGTTAATAAGACGCAAATATAACTCATCTATAATCCTAAGCTCAAGGTAACTTGATTCAATGCAATACATTTCTCTTTAAAAAATGTGTAACTCGTGTGTTTGTAAATCTTTTTTGTCTATAAAAAATCTCTTTATGAAAAAAAGTTGAAACTTGTTAATATGTATATAACCTAAATAGTTTCTTATGGAATTTTTAACTAAAAGTTAATAAGAACCCTTAATTTTAACAAAATATAAAATTCAAAGAAGGTATTTTAATGAAAGAAGACAAAAAAACCTTTAACTTTAGGGTTAATGACAAAACTGTCCCCTGAGGTTTACACATATTTACACTTTGCTCCCTGTGTTTACAACTTTTATAATAGTGTTCCTTGAGATTGACAAAACTATTGCAAACAGCTCCAAAATTGGATGACCGTCTAAATTCGGACGTTAAGTCCGCATGTGCTGTGCACATGCCATTTTGGCATGGGTAGATCTGTCATTTTACCTAGGATTAAATACAAAACTGTCCCTTGAGTTTACACATTTTTGCAAGTCGCTCCCCGTGTTTTCAACTTTTACAATAATGTTCCCTGACCTTGACAAAAACATCGCAAACGAGTCCAAAATTAGATGTTCATTTAAAATTGAACGTTAAATCCGCATGTAATGCGTGCATGCTTTTTGGCATGTGAATATCTGTCAATTTTCACCTCATCTCCCTTTCCATTTAAAAAATTTGTAACTATTGTTGCCATAATTCTAGTTTATTACATGTGAGTAGAAACTAAATTCTACACCTTATAAGACTCTACTTAATCAATGTATCATCATATTAGGATTCAATTTTGACTATTAACACCTTAAAAATACTTTAATATGTATAAAAGAATGTAAAATATTTTTATAAATGAAGTCATATCACTTTGTAAATTATTTTTGAAAGATCTTTATTTGTGAATTATATACTTTTGATTTACGATTCTCAATTTAAAATTTAAAGTCAACTTTGATTTATTATTCTCAATTTAAATTTAAAAACATAGAGAAAGGGAGATGAGATGAGAGGGGACAGATATTCCCATGAGGTTTAAATTTAAAGTCAACTTTTTGGTATGGAAATATCTGTCAATTCTCATCCATCTCTCTTTCTCTATGTTTTTAAATTTAAATTGAGAATAATAAATCAAAGTTGACTTTAAATTTTGAATTGAGAATCGTAAATCAAAAGTATATAATTCACAAATAAAGATCTTTCAAAAATAATTTACAAAGTGATATGACTTCGTTTATAAAAATATTTTACTTTCTTTTATACATATTAAAGTATTTTTAAGGTGTTAATAGTTAAAATTAAATCCTAATATGATGATACATTGATTAAGTAGAGTTTTATAAGGTGTAGAATTTATTTTCTACTCACATGTGATAAACTAAAATTATGGCAACAATAGCTACGAATTTTTTAAATGGAAAGGGAGATGAGGTGAAAATTGACAGATATTCACATGCCAAAAAGCATGCAGGCATTACATGCAAATTTAACGTTCAATTTTAAATGAACATCTAATTTTGGACTCGTTTGCGATGTTTTTGTCAAGGTTAGAGAACATTATTGCAAAAGTTGAAAACACGGGGAGCGACTTGCAAAAATGTGTAAACTCAAGGGACAGTTTTGTATTTAATCCTAGGCGAAATGACAGATCTACCCATGCCAAAATGGCATGTGCACAGCACATGCAGACTTAACGTCCGAATTTAGACGGTCATCCAATTTTGGAACTGTTTGCAATGGTTTTGTCAATCTCAAGGAACACTATTGCAAAAGTTGTAAACACAAGGAGTAAAGTACAAATAAGCGTAAATCTCAGGGGACAGTTTTGTCTTTAACCCTTAACTTTATACGTCTGTAAAACTCAAAAAGGGTATTTTAGATAAAGAAGCTTAATACTATGTTCAAAGTCAAAAATGCCCTAAATATTAAACAGATTCTAACCTATATAAAAGGGCATCTTAAGTAACAGAAATTCAAAAAGGGTGTTTTCAAGGAAAAATGTTTAGCAATTCAAACCCTTCGATCAATATTTCTACTATGGAACTGAATACACACCCACTTTGGTAAGATTCGTACTCTTTTGTTACCGCAAGATGCATTAATAAGCTTTTGACCTCTTTACTGATAAGATGTTATAATTAGACACAATTTTTTATAATTTAACCTCGTGCTTTTTAAAGTTAAATAAAATTACCCTTAGTTTTTGTAAACATTTCGGCTTTAAGAAGGACCCTTTGAAGGAAAAATGATTAGCCATTTAACCCATTAGTATCATGTTACACAGTGGGACTAGATCTATACTCGTTTTAGTTAAGCCCGTACTCTTTTGCCACTAAAAGATACATTTGTAAATTTTTAACCTCTATAGCAACAAAATGTTTCATTTAGCCAAGAATATTGTCATCTCTTTAAGAAAGTCAAAAGTGTCCTTAATTTTTGTAAATCTTTTAAATCTAAAAAACAAAATTTTAATAATACTAATGTTTTGTTTAACACTTTGAGATCGTCTTTATACGATGGGGCTGGATATCTACTTGTTTTGGTTAAAATTTTACTTTTTATTACTAATAATATAGACATTAATGAACTTCTGACATCTTTAATGACACAATATTTACGTTTAGCCAAAATATTATAATTTAACCTCACCTTTTTCAAAATTCAAAAACAACCTTAGTTGTTAGAAACCTTTAAAATTTAAAGAGGGTATTTTAAGGGAAAAGATGTTTAGTTGTTTAATCCCTAACGTGTCGAAACTAAGAGCTTTCAAGCCCGAAAAAATTATTAACATTCAAGCTCAAATATATTGGAGTCTTTAACAATTGGGTTTAAGCTAATTCTGTCACCCGTGAGATTGGAATATAAAAAGATAATAAATCTATAAGGAACATGTTTATCATACAAATAGATGGAATTTTAGGCGACACTGGAACATACAAAGGTAAAATTATGTGAAAAATATGTTACCATGCAAATAAGTGTATCTTGATAACTCTAATACGGACTTAGATTAAATTATTTTCCATGAACCCAAATTATAATTAGGAGTAGAATGATTTAATCTGGTGATTCGTAAAATTCATGATTATATATGTATTCACTACAAGGAAATAGGCTTTTAGCAACGGACTTTTAGCGACGGAATTAGTTCCGTCGCTAAAGGTGATTTCATCGACGGAATTTTCGTGGGTAAAAACGTTGTCCAAAAAAATATTTTACCGAAAGATTATTCCGTAGGTAAAAACATTGCCGACGGAGTTTTACCGACGGGCTTTTAACAATAGTACAATGTTTTTACCGACTGACCTTTAGCGACAGGAATATTCCGTCGCTAAAAGTCTTTAATACACAGATTTTTCTCTCTCTCTCTCTCCCTCCCCGTTTCTCTCTTTGTCCCTCGTTTATCTCTTTGTCGTCGTTTCTCTCTCTGTCGGCGTTCTCACCTCCGACGAAAGGCCCCCGCCTCCATCCCTCGCCACCAACCCCCGACGCCGGCGACAGGCCCCAGCTTCCGTCCTTCCCCACCAGCCCCCCACGCCGGCGACAGGCCCCTGCCACCACCACACCGCCCTTCCTTCTCCCCACACATCTGCCGTCCCGTAGCCACCTCGCCGCCCTGCAGCCACCCCACTACTACCACAGCTACCTCATAGTCGCACCACCATCGCCACAGTTCCTCCACCTCCGGCGCACCACCACCCTCTGCCGCCTTTCGCGCGCCGCTGCCACTACTGTTGCCTTATGTGCGCCACTGTCGTCATATGCCTCTCACCACCACTGCTCGAACTCACTTTTTTTCCCAGTTAGAATTTATTTATCATATTGAATCTGTTCAAATATGCTAGAATTAATCTGTTGTTATAATGTAATTATATGCTAAAAATTATTTATCGCATTGAATCTATTGTTATAATGTAATTGTATTTAATATGTTGCAATGTAATTGTATTTGATTTGTTATAATGTAATTGAATTTAATTTGTTGTAATGTAATTAAATTTAATTTTTTGTAATGTATCGTATTGTATTTAATTTGTTGTAATGTAATTGTAACGATTAAACCCTAATTATCCCTAATTTGCTCCCAAGTAACCCTAATTGAACCAAATCAACCCTAATCAAACCGTAATTATCCCTAATCTAACCAATTAACAGTAATTAATCCCGTGTAACCCTAATTGAACGAATAAATCCCAATTAAACCTGATTAACCCTAACTGAACCAATTAATTGTAATAAAACCTGATTCAACATAATTGAACCAATTAGCCCTAATTAATCCCGATTTACCCTAATTGAACCAATAAACCCTAATTAGCCCTGATTAATCCTAATTGAACCAATTAACCGTAATTAGCTCCGATTAAACATATTTGAACCGGTTAACCTTAAACCCTAAACCCTAATTCAAGCATAATTAGCCTGGATAAACCCTAACTATCCTTAATTTGTTCCCAATTATCCCTAATCAAATCATAATTATCCCTAATCTAACCAATTAACAGTAATTAAGCCCGCGTAACCGTAATTGAACTAATTAACCCCAATTAAACCTGATTAACCCTAACTGAACCAATTAATTGTAATGAACCCCGATTCAACCTAATTGAACCAATTAATTGTAATTAAACCCCTAATTGAATGCCTTGATCCAACCGAACCCTAAATTGAAATAATTGAACCCCCTAATTGAACCCTTAATTGAACCCCCTAATTGACCCTAAATTGAAGTAATTAAATCCTAAATTGAATGCCCTAATCGAATCGAACCCTAAATTAAACTAATTGAACCCTAAATTGAATACCCTAATCCAACTGAAACCTAAATTGAACTAATTAAACCCTAAATTGAATGCCCCAAATCAACCGACCCTAAATTGAATCAATAAAACCCCATAATTGAACCCTAAATTGATGTAATTGAACCCTAATTAATCCCTAAATTGAATGCCCTAATCGAACCAAACCCTAAATTAAACTAATTGAACCCTTAATTGAATGCCCTAATACAATCGAACCCTAAATTAAAATAATTCAAGCGCATTGGATATGTGCATTTTGAACAATTTTTTTCCTATTTGAACATTGATAATTTGTTTGATAATTGTAGGTTGTTAATTGTGCATTTGAGAATTGTGATTATTGATCTGTGATTTTGAGTTGTTAATTGATGATTTTAGGTTATTAGCTGTGCATTTGAAGTAATTGCGATTATTAATTGATGATTTTAGGTTGTTAATTGTGCATTGAGCATTTGAGATATTGAGATTATTGACGGAGGATGGGACCCAATTGGATTGAATGTGTGATTTTTGTTAATTTTTATTGCATTGAGCATTTGAGAATTGAGAGTTGAGATTGTTGACGGAGGATGGGACCCAATTGAATTGAGATACTTGTTAGTTAGCGCAGACACGGACACCGCGTCCGATCGACGGTGTCCGACATTTAAAAATAAATCAATGTATGCCGATGTATCCAGAGGTGCATATCGGTGGGCGTCGGACACGTGTCCGGAGGCGTCAGACACGTATCGGACACCATATCGATACCCTTCATGTAGGAGAATAAGTCGTTGATGATGACGCGGAAGACGTAGAAAGTGTTGGAGACGATGTGACTGAGTCTACTGATGAAGATGATGAATTAGAAGATGAAGAGGACGACGAGTCTAGTGAGGAAGATGATGACGATTCCCAAACTGAAAATGACTGACTTGTAATGTTGTAACATCACGAAAAAATGTAGTAACATTCTAGAACTTGGTTCATATTGATGTGTTTTTGCACCTCCGTTCATATACGAAGTCAGATATGGATAGGATACGAGCTATTCATGGCCGGGCTGGACGCCGAGCTGCTTTCACCCCGGTGGGTCCCACCTCGTCATTGCTCACTGATGACGAGGCACAAAGTGATCACGTACAGCCCCAGCCGTCGCCCCAGCCCGACGCAGATTTATCCCACCCGCGCGTTGATTCTTCTTCTTCCGTGGGTTCTACCACCGGTATAGTTGATAATGGTATTTAGTATATTTTTGCTAATTTATATTTGAACTGTATTAATGTCTGTGTTTTGTAGGATCTCGACGAGGACGTGGCCCGACACACGGGATACGCATTGACCCCCAGCGTAAGCAAAGAGTTACGCTCACCCAGGAGGGCCTGTAAGTAAAATAAAATCACATCATGCCTTATTTTGTACATTTGGGATGTTAATTTATATTTGAACTGTATTAATTTATTTATTTACTTCTTTGGCAGGATCCTAGAGAATCAAGCGAGGACGAAGATCGACGTTCTTGTGAAGGGCCGATTCACCGAGCCACGCCTGTACTGGAAGGACTGGGATGCCATTACGAGGGAGTCCCTATGGGAGGAGTGGCTGGTACGTTGAAGTATTTTTTTCTGCTATAGTATTTGTTTAATTAGAGTTTGTTTTCTAAATTAATTTGTGTTATTGAATGCCTTGCATGAGGGGTTTACGTTTGACTCGGCTGATCAGCAGGCTCTGGGGTGGCAGGCCTTCTTTTCTTACATCGCCAAGAATTACCGCCGATGGCTCCACGACCACGGGACCGGGCGAAGAAGATGCTGCCCGATGGTGCCCTGATGTCGGAGATGAAGACATATCCCCCACATTGGATATCTCTGACTGTATGGGGGGATATGATAGATCGGTGGGCTGCGGGTCCAAGCTGGGATGCCAAGAGTAAGAAGGGGGCCGAGAACAGACAAAACAGAGATCCGATGCACACGGGGGGTCGGTGCCACACGACATCGTCCGACACATGAATGCGGTCCAGAACCCGGATCTGGAGGAGGATGAGGTCGTAGCTCTAATGTATAATCAGACACACGTGCGGAAGAAGGACAAGGACACGGCGCGCCGGGCCGGCGACTATGTTTCGGATATTGCCCGACGGATCGATGTAAGTCGATGTGTTTAATTAAGTTGTTAATTTTTTCTTACTATCCTCAATGTCTGTTGCATTAATTGATGCCCTAACATATCTTTAAATCACTATTTTTACAGGCCTAGTATGAACAGCTTAGGGAGTCCGGACAGCCATCAGCGTCCACTAGTACGGGTGTAAGTACTGGGGCGTTGAAGCGATGGCTGGACACGCCGGAGGTCGTCAATCGGCCAAAAGGCCGCATACGCGGCCTGCCTAGCATGACTGCTCGCACCGTGATAGGAGCGCCCCCGTTGCCCCTGCACAGATACCAGCTCCTCGACATCCATTGGACGAGGAGGAGATACAGCACATTGCTACGGTGGTGTTGAGGCTAATGAAGGAGCAGGATCAGCAGGGTACCGCTGCCAGACATGTCGAGCCGGCCCCGGATCAGCAGGATCCAGATCCCGGACTCAGCAACCCCTGATGAGCCCCTTCTCGTGCTCGGTCCCAGCTTGTCCCCCTCCCCCCCCCCCCCACCCGATCCCAGCATATCCCCCCTCCCCTCGCCGGACTTGTACATCATGATTATTTTTTATAATTGATTGTAAATATTTCTCTGTGTATTGATTATTGTGCGTTGTTGAGAATTGTGTATTGTGCATTGTTGAGAATTGTGTATTGATTATTGTGCGTTGTTGAGAATTGAAAATTTCATTACATGTTTGGGTAATAGAAAAATAAAAAAAAATTGACTTTTGGCGACGGATTAATTCCGTCGCCAAAAGTCTTTCTTGTACTAACTTTTGGCGACGGAATATTCCGTCGCCAAAAGTCTTATTTAGCGACGGAACATTCCGTCGCCAAAAATATTATTCCGTCGCTAAATTCAAAAAATAGAAAATAAATTAAAATACGTAAAATATAATTAGCGACGGATATTCCGTCGCTAATTAATAAATAAATCCGTCACAAAAAAGTGCGATATTAGACGACGGATTTGAAAATTCCGTCGCCAAACTTTCAGTAACGGACTTATATACGAGGGACCTTTAGCGACGATATTTTCGTCGCTAAAGGTTTTACCAACGGAGTTTTGGCTTTTAGCGACGGATTTTCCCGTCGCTAAAAGCCTTTTTCTTGTAGTGATTTAAAGGAGCCTAGATAATTCTAATTTTACAATGACTTCCGTAAACCAATATGTCTGTGTTCAAAACCTATAAATAAACCTCAATTTTATGATAGCTTAATATATCTACTTTTAAATATATATAATTGCACAATTGTTCAAAGGCTATGGATAACTTTGTTATATTCAAGTTGTTTTCTTTAATTAAATTTGATGGAGAAGATGTAATAACTATAGCATGATCCTTAACTATAACATCAATGGATGTAGGTTTTGATATGATTTTTTCAGCGACGATGGTCAGAGAGAGAGAGAAAAGTGCAATAGTAGTTGAATGATGATTTTAAAGTGTTTTTATATGATTTTTTAATTCTTTAGTAAAAATCAAATTAGCCCTTAACTCCAGCAAAAACATATTATTCCAATAAGGTATTTTAAGAAAAGAAACTTAATATTCTATGAAAAGTCAAAAATACCCTTATTTTTTTGATAAATACTCTAATCCAAAAGTTGTGTTTTTTTTTATTTATTTTTTTGGGAACTTTTTTCTTTGTTCTTTAGTAAAATTCAAGTTAATCCTTAGCTCTAATAAAGACATGAATTTCAATAAGAGCATTTTAAAGAAAAAAAACTTAATATCTTATGAAAAGTCAAACACATCCATATTATTTAACAACACTGTAATCCAAAAAGGTTATTTTATGAAAAATTAAAAAAAAAGTTTCAATAAAAGTATTTTAAGAAAAGAAGCTTAATATCTTATGAGAAGTCAAAAACACCCTTAATTTTTCATAGCACTTTAATTCAAAAGGGCAATTTGACAAGGAAAAAAAATAATCATTTAACTCCATCTGTTCTTTTATATATGTGTAGATGTAGACGAAGGGAAAGCAGATCAGCCACTTCACGTTCGAGGACAATCACACTTCCAAGCCTTCCCTCATAAACTAAGTGAGTCTCCGGTCACATCAAAATCCACACTACTACAATAGCACGGATGAAAAGCTCACAAGAAAAGAGGTAGCAATTCTCGATGAAATTTCTCAGCATTGTTCAAGACTCAACGTACAATTACGAAGCCAATGTAACGCAGAACTCTAGCTCCACAAGTTCTGGAACAATGGATCCGTTTTCCCTATTTTATATATTTCTTTTTAATTTTCTTTTATGCAGATAAAGCGTTGATCGCAATATGTACTATCGTATCGTACGAAGCACAGAGGTAGAAGATGTTGAGGTCCAAATCTTAACCCTGCAGTTAACCCAACTAGTAACTGAAAAAAAAATCAGGAAAGTAGCGCTTTACTTCTGGTTGTATAGTTGAAAAACACTTAACGTGCAATTAAACCTTCAAACCACACAAGAGTAGAGCATATTTTTCTCATTTTATCAGAGAACATGGCAGGTTACATTGAATGAATGCAGAGGGAGAGGGAGAATGCGTGTGTTCAAGACATCAGGCAAACAACATTACCATGGTTTATGTACATCACTTATCTTCATTTACACGTTTTTGTATGTATCTTGCAATTTACAATTGATGAACGGCATGTATAAGTAGCAAAGATACCAAGATCCAATGTGAGGTGGTTATTAAGACTGCCGAGCAGCTTTAAATAACTCCCGCCACTTCTGGGGATCACATCCCGGTCCTTCCCCCTGCACATTTTAAATTAAACTAGTAAGTGGAGGAGGAGGATAATCGAATGATGCAGAAGCAGGAAACCCCTTGAAATTGACCCTAGATGGATATAAACCAAACCTAATAAACAGGAACAAAAGCTCGATATAACACGTAGAAATATTTTTTACAACAGGTTTGACTAACAGAAAATGAGCAGATACTGCGAAGATGTAAAGCAGTTGCATAGGCAACACCAGTCGTCCTTTACCATTGATAATAACATTAAAAAGCCCAGTAGAAGAGGTAGGAGATATGCAACTTGGTTGTCTACAAAGCAACACTATAGGCCCTGCGAGGGAGCCTGGTCTGGAAGAAATCCCTCTACCAAGAAACATGCTATTGAGCCATGGCAAGGAACCAACAAAATATCGACACACCAAAACTCCCAGAAAATCACACCAATAAATTCTACTGACGCCATAGTCGAATCTGGCAAGTCTTCCTTCAGTTAGGGGGAAAAAAAGACTTCCAATATTAGCACATGTAAGCACATTTGGATCCTCTCCACCCAAGCAAAATGAAGGCGAAGCTTGCCACTATAGGGAAGAATTGTCACCAAAAAGTGCACTTGTCACTATTAGCTCCACCTTTTAGCATGTCAAGTATTTGCACACATTCTTGTCGACACTTACCCCTTTGGTGGCGAACTTGACCCCTAAACTTCCTATAGGGAAAGCGGAGATCCAGCTCCAGGAAATGATCCTCAACATACCTATCCAACAACGGGCCTCTCTTAGGTGTATACGTCAATCAAATCTGGCCCTTACCAAGCCTGGAGGTAGACGATGCTAGGATACAGTCTCAGTTTTGCAATTGCCAGCTAGTAAAAGCTTAAAGTCAACACTTACTGTTTGACTCCTATTCCCCACATGCTATAACTAGAACTTGGCGGATTTCATCCTTGTGCTGCCCAAACAGCAACAGAACATCATCTCTGTTGTGCTGGATAGGATGGTCCACTTCATTCCATTGGTAAGATGGTTGCCCTCCCATGTGGCGTAGTTGTACACAGATCCTCGTCTCCACCCCCCTCCCCCTCCCCTCTTCCTCCGAATTGTAGAGGTTGAAGACCTTAATTTATATCTGAGGGAGTAAGTGCATTATCCCGCATTGGTGACGAGAGTAGCCCCTTGGGCCACCAACGTTTTTCCATGAGGTAAACCCCACTGACTCCAACTAGATACTTTAATTTAATGCTGATAACCAGATTCTGACTGCATACATCATCTGAAAATACTTACCAGAACTGAATTGATCTCATATATTTGGCCTTCTGTAAAATCTATGTCCAATGCCTGTATGCAGGCTTCAGCAACTACAATCCTGCTAGCCTCTCCAACTAGTTTATCTCCTGTGTATCATTTGTAAGATCAGCAAAGTAGATCACATATGTCAAATCATGAAAAAGTAGAACCATAAAAATTAAGCAAATGACAAGGCAATGCGATTGCCACTTTTACTTTCAGTGGCATGCATCAGGCATCAAACTTTATAAGGAAAAGTCATAGCGTTGTAAATTCTTCCTAAAAAAATTCTTACTGCAGCCACATAAAGGTTAGATACATGTTGATGCACTTCAATGTGCCAGCTTTCAGTTTCAGGACTGACAATCAACCCATTTAATCTTTCAAACTCTAATAAGCATCCACCCCCAAATCTTCATATAATTCAAGCTCCAGATTTCATACACTAGCCCGAGGATATTACTGCATCCTCAGAACCCAGCGATGGTTCAAAGCCAGTTCCTAATATCCCTACCTAACCCGCTTAACCAAGTTTGTGAGGTTCTGGTTGAGAGCTTTAACTGACCATAACTAACTTAAAGCTAGATAAGAACATTCGGGCTCTTTCTTTCTTTAATCCTGCTCTTCGAATAATGGACTCCTTCCAAACATCTAACATCACTAAACTGAGCAGCCAATCACTGAACGACTAAAGCATTTTTGCTGTGGATTGGACTGGTCATAGCTTTTTTGCTTTCAGTTTTTTGTTCTTATTGCAGACCTCTTTCTAAGAATTTAGGTTAGGGGGTCACCTTTTTCTCGTTGATCAGTTCGCCTCCATTTTAAACCCACATTTTTAGAACTAGTCCTACCACTATATGACACAAAAAGCAGAAGACATGAAGAAGGGGTGTCCTAATGTCATTAACTTCATAAGCAGCAGACACGTTATCCCGTTTCCACAGTTGAATAGGCTATTGAATAGGGACTTCAGGGAAGTCTATTTTTGTATAGCTGATGGAGGTCACAAGAAGCATAAGACAGACCTCGAACGGTAGGAAGAAGACAAGACATGCTAGCAACCAACAGCCTTCAAATGAAGGTGGGCAGAGGACTTTTCGGGCTGACGAGGTAGACGTGCATTGTTTCATAAGATGGGTTCAGAAAGAGGTGGAGAAATTTTTGAAATTTTATAGTTTTGGAGGTGCATAAAACTGAATGTGCAGGTTGAGCATGATGTGTGTATAGAGACCATCATGTCCCTTGTTAGGGCCATCTGGAATCAAGAGTTTTGCTTTGCTGGTAGCCAAAGAACCATGACTGCCTTCATTCAGTTCTTCATTCCAAGTTTGCGTGTCATCTTACAAATTTGCTACTACCTCTGCAGCTTTATTATTACATGTTGCTATGTTACAGTTTGGTGCAGGCAGAACATACCACAATCAATTTTAACAGCTATAAATATCTACAATGTGTTGACATGAAAACAAGGACATGTTTGAGCTCATCCCATCCAGAAAGGCAGATGATTCCATACCTTGACCAATAACAACTGCCCGTCGTTCTCCAGCTGTAGCTTTGAGCAAAGTATTCAGATCATATGATGTGTATGGTCCATCAGTTAACCTCCCAGGTCTAGTATGCCAATGAATGTAGCTTAAGTATTGAACGAAAACTATAACACCTTTCTTGAAGTACCGAAGCTTCTCACAGAGTCATAGTTCATAGTTCAAAAGAAATTTCACAACTGTGAAGTAAAAGAAACTGAATTAGGTGTTCGCGGACCTGATAATGGTAAATGGAAGACCAGAATTACGAACGAAGTCCTCTCCCATCTTCTTATATTTGAGAACACCGAAAAGGTTCATGATGCTATAAGTTGAGGGAATCATAAGAGCAGAAAAAGTGGCAGAACAATCTTTTTAGTTGACATAAGAAACATCATAAGCAAGATTTTAATTACAGCTTTCACCAACAAAAGAAAAAAATGTTGATGTCTATTTTAATAGTAATAGAGCTCAAATTTATGCTTGGTAAGTGATAACTATATTCAATTTACTTGTAGGAAAAACACCTAGTTGTCAAGTGCACTTCTCCATTCATGTTAAAACACCACAATGCTTTTTTCATTAGGCACTAGCCTTCAAAGTTGATTGTCCTAATAAATAAGCATCACAAACAAAGTAGTCTGGGAAAATCAGCTAATATGAGCAGATAATTGCATGCCTGAAATCCTGAAGATAGAGAGAAGCAAAACACTTATGGTAAATGCACTGCACTTCTAGCCTTCTAGTAATTATTTAAGGAAAATTATTACCGGAAACGCTTAATGAAACTCCCTAGTCAGTAAGGGCTCATGAGCTCAGATACAGCAGTTTCAGATTCCTTGAACCACAATTCAGAACTTACAAAGTATGAGTTATTATGTTTCATGTTATGCAGTCCTGGAAGATTTCCATGATCAAATCTCGTAGTATCTGAATTTATAACACAATATATAGGCCAATCTACTACACGAACTAGTCATTGCTGGTCAATAAATGACACATGCCCTCTAGAAGCCCAGAACTAAGTGAAAAGGTAACGCAACCAAAACTAAATATTGGTTTGAAAGTTTCAATGGCCGACTTCAAGTCCTTCGGCTACAAATTCTTGAGAAATGTTCTCTTTGTAGCTTATTATGGACGGGATTCTTTGAGCTTGATTCATAATATCAATTCTACAAGGGCTTTGAACAGGATAACAAGGAGAACAGCTGAGGGGTTTTTTTTAAGAGGTCCCAACAAGTCGGTGGACCATATGCTCTTACATTTCCCCGTGTTAGATCTCTTTGGGACTTGATGTTCAGTCTCTTTGTACTGTTCAATAAATGATTCCTTAGACGGCTTACGAATATGATCACATGTTGGTCCCTCTATAAACGATGAAGGATGAGGCCAAATTTTTGGGGTATAACTCCCCTAGGCATCTTTTGGTGCCTATAGTCAGAAAGCAATAGACAAGCATCCAAGAGTAAGGAGATAGTAGATTGACTCAAGTCTTCTTTCTTATTCACTCTCTGTTCTTCGCCTAAGGGGTCCAACCCTGATGAAGCCTATTTTTAGTCATTGGAACAGCTTTGTAGAGTCTATATTCATTTGAGCTTGTACTTCTGTTTTGGGATTGTGCCTCTTTTCGGCACATTTTGTCGATAGAAATTACCTATTACAAAAAGAAAAGTAGACACCTCTGGTGTTCATACTGATAGGGTTGGCACCTAGAGCGTCCCATTTTCTCATCACCTATTTGCAGACGACACTATTATCTTCTGTGCGCCTAGGAGAAACACTTGGATATCTGAGGTGAAAGCTGCTTCTTTTCAGGCAATCAGGTTTGAAGACTAATATACCGATTCGTAAGTTGTTTTGCGTTCGGGAAGTGTATGATCCAGGGACCTTGCTGCAATTCTAAGGTCGTTTCCTATGCATGGATCTCCTATCGGTGTAGGTTTTAAGTTGAACGCTACTTTGGGTCCTGTGGTTTTGAAAGCTTAATGGGAGATCAGTTTACGGGGAGAGGCAACAT